>OZ010615.1:51443628-51548628 GCA_963932145.1 Acanthosepion lycidas
TATATATCTCTATATATAATGTATATATATATATATGTATATATATATATATGTATGTATATATATGTATGTGTATGTGTATGTATGTACATATATATATGTGTATGTATATATTGTATATGTATGTATATGTATGTATAAGTATGTATATATATATATAGATGTATACATATATATATATATGTATATATATGTATATATACAATGTATATATATATGTATATATATCTATGTATATATATATATGTATATATATATGTATATATATATATATGTATGTGGATATATATGTATGTATATATATATTTATGTGCATATATATATATTTGTATATATATGTATGTATGTATATATATATTTATGTCCATATATATATATTTGTATATATATGTATGTATGTGTAAATATATTTATGTATATATATATATATATATATATATATATATGTATGTGTGTATCTCTATATATATGTATATATATATATATGTATAGCCATTACTATGTGGAGCCATACTTTCCCTGACTATCCGTTTAGGTGAATCCTAGGTAGGTTTGTCTGGCTCACTAGGTGTATCTATATGTATATATATATGTATATATACATATATATGTATATATATATATAAGTATATGTATATATATACGTATATATGTGTACATATATGTATAAGTATATATATATGTATATTTATATATATATATATTTATATATATATATATATGTATATTTATATGTATATATATTTATATATATATATGTATATTTATATGTATATATATTTATATATATATATATGCATATTTATATGTATATATATTTCTATATATATACGTATATTTATATGTATATATATGTATATGTATATATATATATATATGTATATATATGTGTATATTCATATGTATATATATGTATATGTATATATATATATATGTATATGTAAATATATATGTATATGTATACATACGTATATGTATATATATATGTATATACATATGTATATACATATGTATATATCTATATATGTATATACATATGTATATACATATGTATATATCTATATATGTATATATATGTATATATTAATATATATATGTATATATGTATATGCATATATATATGTATATGTATATATATACATATTTATATGTGTATATACATGTATATATATGTGTGCATATATGCATGTATATATATATATATATATATATATATATATATACAGTTTGGGGAAATAAATATTCATACCCATGAAAAATTGTATTTTTATAAATATAAAAGCCGTAACTAAAATACATTTTGATACATTTTATGTGTAAAGATACATTTTATTACAAAATAGTAATAAACTTAATTAATTCTTATTCTAACAGAAATTCAACCTTTTTTTTCATTTTATCTGATGAAAAAGGAATTCGTACAAAACAAAAAAAGTATATTAATTTAATTTAATACTTTGTAGAATATCCTTTATTGAGTTCCACAGCTACCAGTCTATTCCTGTACGTCTCAACTAATGATTTGCACACATTGAGTGGTATTTTGTCCCATTCTTCTTGGCATATTGTCTTCAGATTCTTGATATTTGTTGGTGCTCTTTTCCCAATTTGAATTTTCAAATATCACCATAAATTCTTGATTGGGTTCAAATTTGGGGACTGACTTGGCCATTGCAAGACATCAACGCTACTTTCAGCTA
The DNA here is from genome assembly GCA_963932145.1 of Acanthosepion lycidas. Classification (NCBI taxonomy): domain Eukaryota; kingdom Metazoa; phylum Mollusca; class Cephalopoda; order Sepiida; family Sepiidae; genus Acanthosepion; species Acanthosepion lycidas. The sequence continues at coordinate 51,445,329 of OZ010615.1, forward strand.
ACCATTTCCTTGTAGATCTAGCAGTATGCTTAGGCTCATTATCCAGTTGGAAAACCCAATCAGAAGGTAGCCGAAGTCTCTCAACAGAACGCATTAAATTGTCTTGCAGGATTTTCTGGTATCTTTCGGCATTCATCTTGCCATCGATTATTGATATTCTACATTTGACACCTTTTGCAGAAAAACAGCCCCAGATCATGATACTGCCCCCACCAAACTTTACAGCTGGTAACGCGTTCTTTGGTAAGTAGGCTTCACCGTCCTTTCTCCACACATGATTTCGATAATTATGACCAAACAACTCTATTTTAGTTTCTTCTGTCCATAGTACTTTTTCCCAAAATGAATATTCTTTATCCTTATGTTCTCTAACAAATTTTAGCCTAGCATCTCTGTGTCGTTTCAAGAGGAGTGGAGTCTTCCTTGGGATGTGTGATTTCATATTGTTTTTGTGTAGTTCATTACTTATTGTATGCTTGGTTACTTTAATCCCTAATGCACGCAGATGTTCCTGCTGCTCTTCTCGGGTAACCTGTGGATTTTGTTGGATCTGGCGTCCTAATATCCTTGCTGATCTTAGAGAAATCTTCCTCGGAGCACCTGTTCATCTTTGGTTTTCGACGCTGTTACGAGTTTTAAACCTTGCAATGAACGAAGCAATTGTAGTAAAAGGAATATTCAGGTTGCTAGAAATTGTTCTGTAACTGTTCCCATCTTTCCAAAGAGACAAAATGAGTTGTTTTTGTGAAATAGTCAATTCTTTACCTTTAGGCATTATTAGAACCTTCTCGTAAGACTAGAAATTGCAGAATGCTCTGATAATGGCTAATAGCATTAACTATAATTACTGATAGCATTACTGGAACATTCTAGAATATACTTTTTTCATAAATAATTGATTATTTTATTCTAATAATTGATTTGTACGAATACTTTTTTCACCAGTTACAATTAAAAAAATGCATTAATTTTTGTTAGAATAAGAATTAATTAAGTTTATTATTATTTTTTAATAGTATGTGTCTTTATACATAAAATGTGTCGAGATTTGTTTTATTTAAGGCTTTTACATTTATGAAAATACAATTTTTCATGTGTACGAATATTTATTTCCCCCCACTCTATATGTATAATATATATGAATATGTATATGTATATACATATGTATATATGTGTGTATATATATATATATATATATATATATATATATATATATATATATATATATATATATATATACATATATATATATATATATATATATATATATATATATATATATACACATATATATATATATATATATATATATATATATATACATATATATATATATATAAAGAAATATAGTTTTAAGGTATGCTATATTTATGGGATAAAGTGCACAATATCAGTGACAGAGTGTATGTAAATATAGATATAAAAGTAAACACTCAGTGGCGACATGGTGTTACATGCTGGATGCAATTGTCAGACCGCCTGACGATTGCGTCCAACATGAAACAGTTTGTTGCCACTGAGTGTTGACTTCAATGTTCACTTTTATATTTATATTATATATATATATATATATATATATATATATATATATATATATATATATATATATGTATATATATATATATATATATATATATATATATATATATATATGTATATATATATATATATATATATATATATGTATATATATATATACGTATATATATATATATATGTATATATATATATGTATATTTGTATATATATATATATATATATATATATATATATAAACTGTCAAAATGACAAAGTGAATTCAGAGCAGCAATTATTTTTTTTCTCCTGATGATGGCTATGTTGGCCGGGACTAGTCAAGGAATTTAAGTGAAATAATAATAAAACAAAAGAATATTAATATACAACCCAGTGTTTCTGAAGATTTTAATTTTTAATATTCTTTATTGTTCAAAATATATATGTATATATATATATATATATATATATATATATATATATATATATTTGCGTGTATATATATATATCAATATCAGTGATAGAGTGTATGTAAATATAGATATAAAATATGCTGTTACATGCTGTTACATATATATATATATATATATATATATATATATATATATATATATATATATATATCTTGTTAAAAACCGTCCTTTTGACACTACATCTTTATTGTGGGTATGTTTGGCTTGTCTATGTTTTCCCTAAAATTATTCCTTTTTTTCATTTATTTATTATTTTACTTTTAATTTACTATTTTTAATTCTTTTATAAATAAATAATCCTTTTTCTGTATCAGCTGCAGTCCTTCATCATTTTGTAGTATATCTTTATATCTTGTTAAACTTGTTTCATATAGATTTGTATGTATAATCTGTAGATGTTTAACTCAAAATACCTAAATTCTCTACTTGCATTCTGATATAGCAATAAAGAAAACAGTTTTTAAGATTGCTGACGGTGTCAAGTTAAATAATTGATTATTGCCCACAAGGGATTCACTGAAATATTCAGAAAAATATCTTTGGTCATGTGATATTAAAACTGACAAGATTTTATTTATTTTATTTTTTTTTGCCTGTCATTCAACCAGGTCAATAAATCAATTAAAACATGTCCACTTTTAATAAAAAGGTAAGTATTTACATTACAATAAGATAGAAAATCCTGTGTCAAATCTTAATTTATTATAATTTGTCTGGCAATTGAAAGAACTTGCTCAATAGAAATGATTCACAGTAAACTTGTCAAAGGATATGATTGGTTGAAAAATATCTTCCTTGGAAGAAAATAGACTATATTAATGGTTAAGGGTCAGATAATAGTGTGTGTGTGTGACCACACACACACACACTATGCAGTGTGTATAGATCTACAGGATTCAACGGGTAAATTTTCACTATTTTATATCTTTAATATCATGTATGTGCTTTGTTTGTTTTTGATTGTACCAAGTGCACAGTATAGTAGGGTCAGCTGGACACCATCAGTGAGAAAAAGAGCACCATGATGCAATTCATTTCACCAGAAATTTGGAAACGGCATGCTGTACTGTTTGGCATTCATGTCAGAAGCTCTAATATGAAGACACTATGTCTGGCAACAGGACTCTGAATCATACCATACAAGCAGGAAAACCCAGTAATGGCTGTCAGACAATTTCTACAACCACATCACCCCTGGCCACCTAACTCCCCAGACTGTAACTCCCTTGATTATTATGTTTGGGGCACAGCTAAGCAGGAGGCCTGAATGTCCAAGAAATTTTCACAGAAAATATTCATCCTCCGACAGGATTTGAACCTGTATCCTATACGGAACCAATATTTAGCTTCAGGCTGGTAAATGTTGTATAATAATGTTTATTATAAACAGAGCATTTTACTTAAATATTTGTATCTATAAAAAGAATGATAAACATAAAAATGTCTTAAAATAACTGTCAGACTTTGTCCATTTCATAATGTGTGACGTCATTTGTTTAGATTTGATACGCCATGAGCAGATATGAATGTACGTGAGAGATTTAAACACAGTAAATTCAACCTTGCTCACCGAACACTCCTTTGTGGCCAAATTGGTAAAGGCACGTCAATCTGAATGAAAATGTCTTAAAATATATATATATATATATAATGTATTAGACATACATTATATATATATATACAGCAATGTAGTAAAATATATAGATATAGATATATATATATATATATACACACATACACACACATATGTGTGCGTGTGTGTGTTTATAGTGGGAGCAAACAAATATTCATACACATAAAAATTTTTAATTTATTGTATTTCCAATTAATGACTAAACATATTTTCAATATAATTAACTGTACACAGTTGCCTAATAACTAAATATGCATAGAAAACAGAAAATCTTTTGATTTAATAGAAATAAAATCCATTTATCCATTTTAATTGGTGAAAAAGGTATTTGTACAATGCAGAAAAGAATACATAATCTTCATTTAATACTTTGTAGAATAGCCATTATTCACTTCTACACCAACCAACTTTTCTTGTAATTCTCAATGATTTACAAATTTTAGTTGGTATTTTGTTCCATTCTTCTTCACATATTTGCTCATAGATTTTGCAGTGTACTTAGGATCATTATCTTGTTGGAAGATCCATTCAGGAGGAAGTTCATGATTTTCAACCGAAATCAATAAATTTGCTTCCAAAATATTTTGATATGCAGCAGCAGCAATCTACCATCTATTACTAATATGTTGCCAATACCTTTTGCAGAAAAACATCCCCAAACCATGATGCTGCCACCACCAAATTTCACTGTTGGAACTGTTCTTTTGTTTGAAGGCATCACCATTTTTCTCCATACATGATTTCTAGAATTACATTCATACAGCTTAATTTTGGTTTCGTCTGTCCATAATACTCTTTCCCAATTTAATTTTTCTTTATCCTTATGTTCACGAACATATTTCAAACTGGCATCTGTGTCTTTTCAATAGCATTGGAGTTTTCTGAGGGGAGCATGAATTTAGATTGTTCCTATGAATTTCATTGTTTATTGTCTGTTTAGTGATACCGATTCCTGATGAAAGCAAATCATTCTGCAACTCTTGATGAGTAACCTTTGGATTTTGTTTAATTTGACACATTAATTTCCTCGAAGATCTTGAAGAAATTTTCCGTGGAGCACCTGTTCTTCTTTGGTTTTCAACAATTTTGAGTTTTTATGCCTTACAATGAATGAACTAATGGTAGTAAATGGAATATTCAGGTTGTCTGAGATTTTCATGTAACTTTTACCTTCTTTCAAGAGCTTAACAATCAGTTCTCTTGCGAATTTGTCAATTCTTTACTTCTTCACTTGTTGATAACCTTTTTGCATGAATATCAATTACAGAATGTTCTGTTTGTATTTTTATAGGCTAAAAATAACTTCTGATAACATTCTTGGAACATTCTAGAATATTACACTTGAATAATCTAGAGTATTAAAGCATTTTAAAAGTTTTAAAATTTGAAATTTGCATTGTGCGAATAATTTTTCACCCATTAAAATGGATGAATGGGATTTATTTCTATTAAATCAATTTTTTTTGTTTTCTTTGCATCTTTAGTTATTATGCATCTGTGTACAGTTAATTATAGGAAAAATATGTTTATTCATCATTTGGGAATACAATAAATTAAAAATTTGTAACTGTATGAATATTTGTTTCCCTCCACTGTATATATATATATATATATATATATATATATATAAGTATATATATTTATATATAAATATATTTATATATATATAAATATATTTATATATAAATATATTTATATATATATAAATATATTTATATATATATATATATATATATATATATATATATATATAAATATATTTATATATTATTATTATGAATAGAAATCTTATAAGTATAAGAAAGTATACTTGCTCGGGGAAACCTTCAGTGTCTTGATTTGCAAATAACCGAACCAATACCAAAGAGAAAAAAGGTATAAAAAAAGAAAGAACCAAGAACATGTACGTTAGCTGAAAATAATCATCCAGCATGCAAGTCCAAGACCCAAAGGAAAAAACCTGATGCAAGTACCCAAAATAACTAAATAAAGTGCTCAATACAATGAGTAGAGCAGACCTACTTAAACCTAGAGAGCCAGACAACCTACCAAGGTTTCACCTAAGCGGATCGTCAGGGAAGGCTGGCTAACAAGGTAAAAAAAGAACGGAATATATAGTCAATAAACAAAAAAACCATAACCATGTGACCACCCCCACCAAAAAAAACGAAGATGTTTGGGGGAGTACCGTTTATTCAAAATTGATGAAAGAGGGAGGGAGGACAGGGTTAAAAAGAAACACAGATAAACAGGGGTGGAACTATTTATTCAATCAAAGAAAAAAATAAAAATAAAAATAAAAAATAAAAGAATAAAATAAAATATAAATATTAAAATATAAAATTACTGGGGAGAGGAGACCTAGTCTAATAACCAACGTTTTCTATGTCTACATTTGTTTAGTATTTTGGTTTTAGAATTTAGTAATTGATTAGGTTTCCTAGATAAAGCTATAGCTAATTTTTCCTCAAGACATAGTTTACAAAATTTATAACCTGCTCTATATTTATAACATCTTTTTAATATTTCTCATTTCAGGATGGGATCTTTGTTATTGTCCTGTCTGACTTTCCATATCTAGGTAGATAGGTACTATGTTTAGATTTTTCATTATTAAAGCTACTCATATGGTTGTAATATTGTTTTTTAAACACATTTTGAGTCGATCCTATGTATACTTTAGGGTTTATATCATCGTTATAGTCATTTATGTCCTTATATAATTTAACCTGATACACCAATGCACTCCTGTTGACATTTTCCCTGGAGGGGGCAGGCTTTTTTGTATCTACAATTACATCTAGAAGAAGTAGTGCATGGATTATCCCTAGTTTTTTTCTTATTATATCTGTTAATTAGATTTGCTACATTTGGCATACAACTGTAACTTAGTTTTATGCTGTTTTTATTAAATATTTTGTGCAGTTTGATAGTCTTTGAGAAATGTTCCAGTAGATTGAAGAATATTTTACCAATTTTAGTTTTTACAGGTAGATTAAATGGGGGATTAAACCAGAACCAGAATAATGTCTATTCTTATGTTTATTCTGGGTTTCATTGTCATCATTTATGTTAATATATTCTAGCTTATCTTTGTGTCCACTTTTAGCTAAAGCTTGCTCGTAAATTAATTTATTAATATCGAAGATGTTTTTATCCAATGAATTGGTAGAAAGTCTATTACTAATGCCTTTAGAAATATGTTTTAGGATATGTGCTGGGTGGTTAGATCTTCTATTTAAATATTGTGGGTCCTGGTTATCTTTTTTATATGGGGCAACAGTGCCATCTCGTAAACCTAAGGTGATGTCCAGGTAATTAGTGACTTTAAGGTTAGTTTCAATTTCTAGGTTGAATCCGAATTTTTTGAAAAGCCAATGCAGCTTTTTTGGGATTGTATCGCATTTCAGTTGTTCAGCTAAAAAGAGAACAGATTATATATATATATATATATATATATATACCAGGTGTAACAGCAAAAATCGTGTAACAGCAAAATTTTCCTATTGTTAGATTAAGCTCTGAAATGTTCTATCTTAGAAATAATTAAAGATACCTTACTGGAATTCTTTGAGATTTTTCTGACACTATTGGACTCTACTTTGAGCAATAAGAATGTATAATTACACTCTAACCTTAACAGAAGAATTGTGATTTAATCAATCATAAATAAAAATAACATGTTTATCATTAATTAATCATAGTTAAGGATTGGAAGCTCATGAACAATTGAAATAAAGTTCAAATATATATTTACTATTCCAGGTCATTTTCCAACTTATTCAAGATGATTTTTGCCCTCTAATTTTATATTCTGGAGTAACAAGTTGTCTCATAGTTGCTATATATATATATATATATATATATATATATATATATATATATATATATATATGCAGAAATATAGTTTTAAAGTGTGCTCTATATTCATGGGATAAAGTGCTCATATCAGAGATAGTGCCTATGTAAATATAAATATAAAAGTGAACATTGAAGTCAACACTCAGAGGTGACAGGCTGTTTCATGCTAGATGTAATCATCAAGTTGAATGCATGCCTGTCTGTACATCTCAAGAATATTTCCATCAGTTGTTTTCAAATTTTGAAATCATCTTTGGCTCCTGACATTATGATGAAGTCAATAAAAGAAGCATTCATAATTTTTTGAATGTACTGTATAAACCTGACCAAGTACATCACTATATTTAATAGCAGGTTCAGTTGGATGAGGTTATCCTTGCTTTCTTCTGTGGAATTTTCCAGATTTGAATGTGTAATATTTAAACACTTCAGGATGTAGAAGTCTTCTACATTGCATAGGTTAAAGAATGCCATTAGTGTAGTGTTTTTTGGAGTTTCAATCAATTCCTGAGCATTGTCTTCAGTAAAATACACCTGCTGTCCATTTTCAAGATGAACACTCAAGTGCTGAAGTAGTGGGCCCTTGTTGTTGAATATTAAATGAAAAAATTCTCCAGGCAGCCACATTGTTAGAAATATAACTTCTTGACTGAAATTTTTCTACTTCATTGTGGTTGTCAATGACAATCACAATCTTTTTGTACATCTGTTGTAAACTATGCAGGGACAGTTGAAATTCAAATAACCACATGGTCTATGAATCATGTGTTTGTTTACTATTTCAAGAAGCCATGGATCTTCGGTAGGGTTTGGCAGTTCTGCACTGATGAGAGAATCTATTTGGTTTGGATTAATCTTCTCCCTTAACCATAAAAATAAATGTACACGTGGCAGTCCCCCTCTATTGCCACTCAGTTGAATACATGTGATATTTTACAGGTCTAAATAGTTTTTCTTTATTGATGAATTATTTTTGATATGAAAATGAAAACAATTCTCAAATAAAAGAACAGTAATGAAGGACAGTTAATTAATAAAATATACTTTTTAAAAATCAATATGCAAATTAGCTAAACCTGAAAAGTGATATTGCCTAGAAGTAGATATATAATACAGACATTGAGTATTTAGCTGGGTTCATTTCTGTAATTTTTATATATTTTTGTGAAAAAAACGAAGTTTATAACCTTTCAAATTTTTATGTCATGTGTTGTAGGCCTCTTGTGAATATGCCATATTGTGGAGATGGATGTGTTCTTGTGCTGCATGAGTAAATTGTATTGAATGAATGGGTAGTGAGTCAGATTGACTAGGATAACTAAGGAAGACCAGTTTCTCCCTTGGCCTTGTGCCACAATTCTGTATTGTTCAGAATAAATCTCAAATTATTATAATTAAGGTTGTAGCCTTTTTAAGCCAAGAATTAGTGGGACAATCAAGCTGCAATTTTGCATTACAATGATATATATTTATATATACAATATATATATAGAATAATATATATATATATATATATGTTCAAATACGGAAGCTATGGGTTTCCAAAATTTTCAATATAGAGGGGTTCAATCCCCATTAGAGTTTCTTGATATTATTGAAATTGGGTTTTTGGGAATAGGCATCATTTCAGGTCATTTACCTAAGTTTAAATTTCATTTAAATCAAGGGGGAAAAAATTTGATGGGGAAGGGTATGTGTGTGTACAAACTCACATTCATACAACTAAGTATGTTAGCTCTATCACTGATATTGAGCACTTTACAATAAGTTCCACACTTATATAATATATAAATGATATATATATTTATTATACATATATAAATATATTATATATATATATATATATATATAATGCCATTATCAGTGTGTCACACTTTTTCAACTTTGTTCCTTGAGGCCATAGCTCAGCATATTATTATACCATTCAGGCTCTCTCCATGTGCAAATTAAAAATATTCTGGGACAGATGTAGACACACAATCCTGAAATTTTTAATTTCTAAGTTTTTGTTACTGCAATTTTTTTCAGCGGTATTTTTTTTTTTTACATGATTTTTTGCTACAAATTTCTTTGTATAATATCAATTTTTATAACTTGAAAATAATTTTGTGCATAATTAAAAACAATTCTGAAATCCTGCAAAAATCACCAAAGAAATAAAAATAATTGTTTGTATGCAAAATAAAGAACTACGTACATCAAATTGTCTTTAAATTAAGAGGCAGCAAAAGAATTATCATTGATCTTTTAAAATGTAAGCTTAAATATTAAGGCAATACTTAAATACAACAAGAATGTTTTGAGTTCTTCTGTAGTTTATTTTGCCTGTTGCATCTACTTCTCCCCTATTTGCTGTGATGAAGGAGCAATCAAGAGCCCTCCGTAGGAGCTAACCTAAATATCATTCAACAGGACGGATTTTAAGCTAGTATATATATATATATATATATATATATATATGTATGTATGTGTGTGTGTGTGTATAAGACATATGCCATCAGAAGTAACTCAGTCGGCTGTTTGTGACCTTTATGTAGTAAATCTATAAAAAATAAAATATTTTATGCATAATAATCAGAGTAACCTTCATAATTTTGTTGATTTTGGATGCATATTGTGCCACAGAAGGAAATTGTAGCTGGTGATTCATTTTATTCATATATTTATATATGAAGAAATATAGTTTTAAGGTGTGCTATATTTATGGGATAAAGTACTCAATATCAGAGATAGAGTGTATGTAAATATAAAAGTGAACATTGACAGGCTGTTTTATGCTAGATGCAATAGTCAGGCAGCCTGAAGATTGCATCTAGCATGAAACAGCCTGTCACCTCTGAGTGTTGACTTCAATGTTCACTTTTATATTTATATATTATATATAATGATATAAATATATATACAGAGGTTGGACAAAATAATTGGAACATTTGTTAAATTCAAAGAAAATTTATTTAATATGGAGTTGGTCCTCCTTTAGCCTCACAGACAGCTTTAATACATCTAGGAATGGAATCATACAGCTTCCTGTCTTCATCCAGAGGAATTTTCAACCATTCTTCCATTAAAACTTTCTCCAGCTCTTTACGACATGATGGTGGAGGATAGCGACTCCTAACTTGTTGCTCCAAAATGCACCAGAAATGTTCAATAATATTGATATTTTGAGATTGGGGAGGCCACTCCATGTGTTCTAGCTCACTTTCATGCTCTTCATACCAATTCTTAACCACTCGAGTGGTATGTATTGGAGCATTATTGTCTTAGAAGATGCGGTCAACATCAGGGAATAAAATCTTGGCCATAATCTCCCAAAATGTTCAGGTAATCTTTGCTGCTGATTCTACTATGCAGGGCAACTATTGGACTGAGACATTTCCATGATATGGTGGCCCAAATAATCACTGTTCCACCTCCATGATTCACTGTTGGAAGAATGCAGTCAGGGTTGTATGCTTCTTTGTGCTGCCTCCACACATAAACTCGCCCTGAAGTTGGGAAAAGAGAAAAACTGGACTTGTTTGAGAATATGACTTGCTTCCATTGGTCTGCAGACCAGGCATTGTGATCTCTGCACTACTTCAACCTCTTTTAAATGTTGCGAGTGGAGAGAAGAGGTTTCCTCACAGTGGCTCTTCCATGATATGCAGCCTTATGGAGCTCACGGTGAACAGTTTTAGTAGAAACTGAACAATTCAGATGGTTATTCAACTCAGCAGTCATTTTGGTCGCATTTGTCCGATGATTTTTTGCCACATTGCGTTTCAATGCACGCCAGTCCCTGTCAGTAAGTTTTCAAGTCTGGCCCAAATTGCTACGGTTGCTAGAAGTCTTGCCCTGGTTCTCAAATTGAATCAGTGTTCTTGATATGGTAGCTCTTGAAAAACCAAAGAGTTCAGCAACCTTAGTGATCGAGGCTCCTGCCATGCGAGCTCCAACAATTTGCTCTTTTTCGAACACAGAGAGGTCACGCATTTAGCTTAAATTTTACTAAATTCTAAAAGTAAATAAGGCAAAGACAGTAAATTAGATAAATAAACATATTTACAATAGATATAAGCTGCAATTATGAAGTTTTAGTTAAAGTTTTTAATATAATAGGTCTTTGAAATATAGGAGTGGATTTTCTGTTTCAATTATTTTGTATAATGATATTATATGTATATATATATATATATATATATATATATATATATATATATATATATATATATATGCCAGGTTTACCATTCTGTATTGGGCATATTCTCCACAGGGTCAAGTGCATGAATTTGGAACAATAACCAATAGTAACAAACGACAAATTCCAATATAAGAAATTAACAAGATTTAATTATAATTAAAGAATACATAAAAACATTTAGGCAAGAGAATGTATAGAAAGATGTGCGTTAGACATTTCTGTGTGGAAAGATGTATGCATTATATTCTGAGATTAAAAATTGAAAGAAATTCTCCCTCTTATGTTTCTATTCATCCTTTTTACTTCCAGATCAGTTTGTTTTACTTGAGATGCAATATCTTTTGATCTGTTCTTCTTACTTCAATGGAGAATTCATTATTCAGATCCTTCATCCAATTGAGTGTGTCACATATGCCGTACGTGATTGTCATGTTTCACAATTTACCTATGCATTTGATGTAAGCAGTGCATTGTGCTGAATTGGAATTCATCTTTTATCATGTGATAAACTTGACTGTAACAAGTAAAATGAGGTATTATTTGTACAAAACTCATTTCCACTTGATTCTGTGCTTGGAATTTGTGTGAGTTGGGGAACATCATTCATTCTCTTCAGTTTGGTAATTATGGTTACATGACAATTTCATAACCAGTGTGAATTCTTTGAGTTTTGTTACCCAACTGGCTCCTGTTGCTCTTTCCCCGTTCAACGCTCATATTTGGTCATATGATTTTGCACCTGTGTAAGAATCTATTTTTAGCTCCTGCTCAGACCTGTTGCTGGGGTTCAGCTTGTTTGACCTAATTGTTTTTGTATTCAGCGAATACTATTACGTATTTAAAGAAAGAGAGTTCACATATTATATTATTAGAAAGATGGATAACAGAGATGGGTCGCTAAGTGTAAAGTAAGTGTGGTCATGGGTTTTTCGCTGCATAAAGACATAATATATATAAGTTATGAAACTTACTAATATATGTGTATATATATATATATATATATATATATATATATATATATATATATATGAATGATATAATGGAATATGCATACACCTAAGTTCCCCCTCACTGGAATATGATTGGCTGGTGTTCGTCATAAATACACATGGACGTGTAGGTATAATAGAGTTTAAGTCTATGATGACGCTCATTGGATTACACCATTGACTATCCTATTGGTCTACACCTATTACCTGCGACTACGACGAGTACCAGTCAATTACTGCTACCGTGTACTACTTGGTTACGGTAGCCAAACCCCCTTAGCTACTTCGATCAAATATATTCCTTTCTGGGAATATCAATATATATAAGTAAAAAAGGTCAAAAGTTTAGTAAGTTTCATAACTTGTATATATATATATATATATATAAGTTATGAAACGTACTAAACTTTTGAAATTTTTAAATAAACTTTATGAAGTAATGGGTTAGTTCCATTATTATTATTGAATATATTATAAAAATGTTCAGAAAAATCCCTCTGGGCCAGAGTAAGCTTGTAAATTAAGTTTTGATAAATGCATGTCAACTTCAGTTTAGTTCTGATCAATATGATCTTCAGTCTTAGTATGAATACAAAATGTGTGTGTGTGTTAGTGCATGTAAAACATTATGAGGTTATGATATGTAGTGAAGATTTTAGGTTGTGGGGAAAATAAAATAAAATCAATAAATAATATAATAATAACAAATAGAAAAAAATAATTTTCCCACGATGTAAGTTATAAAGATACCAGAAAAGGTTTCTCGTCACATCTGCAATTTTATAACCTTACTTTCAGAAAGAACAGAATCTTTTCCCTTCTTGATGTGAACCTTGTGATAATACCATTCCTGCTGGGGAATGTTAGTTTCCCCAGTCCACTGGTGACTGAACTTTTTTCATTTACAAATGACATCGTCAGATGGGATTTAGCATCCCTACTCATGATATCATGGATATAATAATGCCCATAATGGGAGAAATACAAATAGGAGAAAAAAACTTTCTTCCATAGGTCACCCATTATTTGGGTCAACCTGATGTGACAATATGTTGTTTACCTCGATTAAATAATGACCACTGTGTGATATGAACATGCAAGCAAATATGAAATGTTCATTTCTTGTGTAAAACCCCAGTAAAAGTTATTTCTTATCCAGAGCTGAGAGAAAAGCAGATAGATGCATGGCTTTCCTAAGAGATGAATTCCTGCCTTTTCCAACTTTTCTACTTTTTTAGTAGCAGTTGGTCGGTGCTAGGACTAATTAGCACATGTGAATGAATAGATGTTAAGTATAAATTTACTATATAAGGTAGTGGGAATGGTACCTGAGCTGTAGAACCAATACTGACTGCACAAATTCAATCCATACTTGGAATATCATAACAATATGAAGTTACCAATAAGATCTTTGTTGCCTCTAAAAGACTCGGTCTTTGTGCTGTAGTATACCTACAGATGATAATGGGTATGTCCCCATTCCCATAAATACAGTAGTAAATACTGTATGTTGGTCTGCAGTTGGAGATTCATTGTGGAATTCAATTGGCTACTACTTCTACATGCCACTGGTGAATCTTATATGTGTTATTCTTGTCTGAAGTATTATCATTCATTACCAATCTTCATGTGATTATTCTATTCCCTAGGTTACAACACTTTGTTGAAACTTGGATAAGGTGTTTTGCATCCCTTGTGACAACAAAATAAATAAAAGTCAAATTGAAAATACAAATAGATGAAGAAGCTTGAGACCAGCAAAGGGCATAAAGACTATTTGTTTCAGGGAGATGGAAAAGTGGCTGTTTAGCACTACCATTAATTAGCATATATGTATGAGTAGATGTTGCATATAGGCTGGCTCTGTAAAGTAGTGGCAATGGTACTAGTCCTGATTATACACACAGATCTCTGGAGAGGGAGAGAGAAGGAAGTCAAAATGACAGTACAAGTTGATGAAGAAACTTGAGATCAATAAAGGGTATAAAGCCTGTTCACTTCAGGGTGGTATAATAATGGTTAGTTAGTGCTACCATTAATTGGAACTGACTCCCAAGAGGATGCTTTCCTGATCATTACAATCTTAACCTGTTCAAGTCTAGGGCAACCATTATCTTCCCCATATATTCACATAAACTGCATCTCTTACTCTGTAGCCCTCTACCTAATTTGGGGAACTGGCTCCCAAGAGGATGCTTTCCCAATTACTACAGTCTTAACCTGTTCAAGTCTAGGGTCAACCGTTATCTTTCCAGATATCCACATAGACTGCACCTCTTACTCTGTAACCCTCTATCTTAAATCAGTAATGTGCCTTATACTGAAAATAATCAACACAGACTGTTTCAGCCTAAATTTGAACTTAGCTTACCAATTCTATTTTTTATATTGTCAGCCATCTTGGTACTTCCTTCAATGAATAAACTTATGCATATTTTTATATCACCAAACATTATTTTGTGTTTTGTATTCTATATATTTTCATACATTATTGTATTTTGCAAATTTTGTTCTGTCCAAAAAGTAGTGGACACTTTAGAATGCATGACATTGCATACAATGGGTTTTAGCAAAAAGGTTCATATTTTGACCTTGACTATTGTAATGTCTGCTGGAAATATGAAGCTAAGAATACAATTAGCAACATTTTTAAACTCTTGTAAGTTTAATTTAAGCTATAGAGAAATGAGAGTCTCCTTTTCAAGTGTTAGTTTGACATGACTCATTATTACAAGCTAAGCTCTAGTAAGAAAAAGTCTGACTTGAAATCAGATCAAAGAGCTTTCTTTCATTTGCCTGTCAAGTACTTTTAAGATTGGCAACACTCAAACAGTTTTAACAACCTCAATTTTGAAAATAAAAAAAGTGAAGCATATTTTACCAACTACAGACAAACCAACTATAGTGGGAATGAAATAATAACTCCCTTTGTACACGCCCTTCCAATTTGGGTGAGTTGAGGAAAAGCCTATGTAAAATTTCTTTGAACCAATGTAAACCTTAACTTCACAGGGATTGGCCAGCAAGCTGAGAAAAAGACAAATACAAATTAGTGAGCCTATATGAAATTACTTTTTGATCAATGAAAACTTTGTCTTCACAGAAATTAGCTGTAGAGCCATGAAAAAGAAAGGAAATCACAAGCCTATGCAAAATCCTTTTTGATATAATAAAAAAGAATTAACAAGAGAAGAATGTCTGAAGTTATGTGGAAGGTTTTCTTTCAGTTCACACATCCAGCATTCAAATTTTTGTTAGTCAAATTACTCACCAATTATATTATTGGTGTTAACAAGAACTTTATTTCAATTCCAATTTCTATTGCAAGAAATCTAAGTATTTGTCTCTCTTTGTCTACTTTTGAATGTATGCAACTGTATATTGCTTCAGTGAGCAACAAACTCTCTTACCTTCGTCATAAATTTTTAATATTATTTTGTGTCAGATCATTTAATCTGTTGTATAAACATTTCTTCTTCATAACAATTCGTAAAACTATGGACTATAAAAATTTCTGATTTATTTTCCTGAAATGAACTACTGACACTACTTCATGCTTGTAAATAAATTCCTTATCTTGTTTTGTTAAAATTACCTGTGTGTCTCTTCATTATTGCCAGCCTCCATTAACCTTCTTGGTATGGGTAAAACAACTGTTCATTTTTATCCCCAATGTCCCACACCCCAATACAATTTCAAACTTGTTTGTTTGAATAATCTCCTGTCCATATTCATGATTTACAGAAATATTAACTGGCAATACACCACCATTAAAATAAAACTTCAAATTCTTTAAGCCTCCTATATAAAAATCTACAACGAACACTAAATAAAATTAATTATGAGTACAGCAACAATGTTTTAAAATGTCTATAACAGCAAGTTTTTAAAATACCTAAATTGTAATTTAAAAAATACAATTATAACAGCAATGTTTTGAAATAATTAAATTGTAATTCTTTAAAAAGAAACTAAGTCATCTTCCTTGATAACATTAACTTATGAGTCAATAGAGTTCATTTTACCAATGAAAATTTTGTATTATTATCATACCTCTATGGGAAATTAGATTTTGAATTCCCTTACAGATAACAAAATAGAAGCATACTATTTCTTATGACTCACAGCAATTTTGGATCCCAGTTTGATCTACATGTGCATACACATACACACATGCACCCCTACACATGCACTCAATGGAAGAGAGACAGCCAGCAGCTACTGACTAAGGCTTTGTCCATGCACACAATAGAAAATATTCACCAGCAACCACCTACTATACCTTTGTCTATGAACTCACAAACACATTAGGTTGATCGTCATAAAGTAATTCTGTTCACATATTTCACATTGCACTAAGAACACTTAATTACTTAATAAGACAAACTTCACTGAAAGGAAAATTGAACATTTTATTGTATTGCATATTTCCAAAAAGAATGTGTTAATGTTATTTCAACTGACATTCTGTTTCTACTTTGCCTTCAGCAAATAACCTTTTTTATGTTTCATTTAAAAGATGTTGTTGTTGTTATTAAATGTTTGAAATCTTGACACTCAGATAGCAACAAAAACCTGGGTAGGTGGATCCCAACAGTCTGCAGTGCCTGAGTGTACCTTTGAACTGTTTGATCACTCTCTCCATTCTCCTGATATGACTATCATCAATTCCTCAATATGAAAAAAACACTTGGCTGGGAAATTGTATTACATTTTTGCTAACAGGATGAATAGTCTTCTCTGAACAGTCAGATGTCAGTTTACCTGGAGATAGATAGAAAATAGAAGGGCTAAAATTAATACATGCAAGATTTCAAAACTCTAGCATCGCTCCTTCATAGTCAGCTTATGGACTTTTTAACTCACCTTCCTAACTATCATAAAACCAGATTATAAATTGTGATTTTGGGGATCCTAATTTTTCTATCAGATGGATTTTTCCTTAGCTTTGTTTCTGAAGTAAAACTTTAAAAATCTGTATAAAGTTGAAGAATAATTTAGAAAGAACTGGAAACTCAATCCTAAGCAGGAAACAAGGGATAAACCTCTACACTTGTTCAAAACACTTATCAAATTATTAATCTACAAAGTTTCAGCTTTTAAGCATATATAGTTAAGTTTTTAAAACTTCCATACTCTTCGAGTAACACTCATTCAAATAAGGCCAAACATTTTTCTGTTAAATATTTACATGCCTTTTGTGTCTACTACTACGTCAGTATGCCAGGTATAAATAAAAGGACAATGTATCAAATAGTCAGTCATAAGAAGAGAAGATATTCATGTAACAGTTCAAGTTGAAGTAGTAAGAAAAATCATTAAGAAATCTTCAAGAATCTTTCAAGTCTATTTCCTGTCACGAAAACTGTCTTCATAAGAAGAAACTGGACTAAAAAGAAAAATTTTTGTAAATCACCTCAACAACTGGAATATAAAAATTTAGATTTACACTTTAGCCACTTTATTTGCTTTTTTTTTCTTTTCTTTTTCTTTGTGGATGAATTGAATATTTTGACAAGGCTAAATTTTCATTCCCTCAACCACAATAATAAAAACATATGAGCTTTTAATTCTATAGATGTTTCCTACTCTCAGACACATACACAAAAGGTTATAGGGCAGAAGTCAGAAGAGAACCATTCGAAAACCAACAAGCTCAAACAATGGATGTAAAATGAATGGGAGAAGAATCATTCACCCCTCAGTTTAGATTCAACATTCCAAAATGCAACTTGCGGGTTTAGAGGATGATCCTTCTCTGACCTTTGTGCTATAATTTTTTTATGAAAGAATAGGGGACATACAGATATTTATAGAATGAAGCTAAAATAATTGAAAAGTACATTAGCTGGAATGGGATAAATGAACCAAAATATAAAATTTCACACAAGAAAAAAAATTCTTGGCAAGTTAAATTGATGTTTAATTTAACTTACCAAGAATTTTTTAAAAGTATACCTGGTTTCTTTTGGTCCTCTTGTGTAGCAAAAGACCACATTGGTGGTTTTAGTAGCAGGTCATGTCAGTTGACAAAATCAGACCTATTTCTCCTCTTTTAGTTTGAATTTCTTTCTTATCAGAATAAACTTCTCTTCCAATAATTAAACAAAGTGCAAAGAAGTACTTGCACCCTCCACCTCTCTTTCTCACAGGGTTGCGTGGTGAGCCTGATCTATTGCTACTTCCTCCCCTGTTGGCTGGGGCTCCAGAATATTCTGACTGCACCTCTGCTGAAGGGGTCAGACCCCCTCTCCCCCATGAAGCGTCCTGGGTATGACAATAAACTACATCTGACAGCAAGGCCGATGATTGGGAGGTTTTGATGAGTGTGGAACCACCACGTAATTGCTGGTGTTCCCAGGCCCACCATAACTTGGAGTGGTAGCACCTGTTAGGGTCCCAGCTGTTATAGTAAACTACTCAATTCTCTCCATATTCCATTGAAAAATAGTAAGTTCCACTTGAGCAGCTTCTTTCTGCAAACAACTGTCCTGTAGAACAGACTCCCAAAAGGAGGTTTTCCTGATCGCTACACTCTTAACTTGTTCAAGTCTAGAGTTGACTGGTATCTCCCTCTCCTATAAACTATCCCTTAATGTAACCCTCTACCTTGAGTGACCCTCCGGCCTTGTACAGGGTGAACCTTACATTAAAAAAAAATTGTTAGAAACAAAGAAAAGTGTCTTTCTTCTTTTATGTGCTGTGTCCCATCAGGACATAGGCGATCATAGCCCTCCACCTCCTCCTATCCCTTAATAAGTTGTGACTTTTTGTTATTTCTTCCAGACCCTGTTCTGCCATCCATTTGCTCAAGCACATTAATTATGTTACATGTTGCTTTCCCCTGTCCCTCTTTCCCTCTATCCATCCTTTGAGTATCAGATTTTCTAAGACTTCCTTTCTCATTACATGTCCCAGAAATTTCACCTGCCTCTTCCATATGTTAAGTATAAGTTTCTTCTTTGTTTCCATTCTCTCCAAGACCTTGTCGTTGCTCAGATGTTTGGCCTATGGTATCCTTAGCTTCCTTCTGTAGAACCACATTTCTGTTGCCTTAGGTCACTTTGTTTCCAATGAAATTTTCCTGTCTCATAATACTCTGCTTAGCTTTTGGAATTTCTCTTTGGCCATCCCAATGTGTCACACTTTCCGTCCTCTGTTAGAACATTTCTCATATATTTAAATTTCTGTAGCTACTTGATTTTACCTGTAAATTGCATTTTGGGCTCATCTTTTTGCCGATGATCATGCATTCCATCTTCTTGTAGTTTATACTTAGTCCTTTCTTCTCACTTTCCTTCACTACCTTCTGTGGGAGGCTTTGTAGTTTCCTTTCTGAATCTGCTATTAGCACTGTGTCATCTGCATATCTTATGTTTTTAGTATTGTGGCTGCCAATGATGAATCCTGGTAGAATTTTCAGTTCTCTCAGAATTGCCTCACTTTATAGGTTGAATAAGACTGGTGAGAAGATACAATTTTGCCTTACACCCAATTTTATTCTCGTATATCTTCTTTAGCCTGCCTGCATTTATTCTTTATTTCATTTTTATCTGAATGCAGGCAGTTTGCTGCCTGTAGAGATTTTTTATTATTCTAATGTCTTTCCTGAATATGTCAAGGTTGCTGTGCAGCTCTAACAGATCTTTGTGGCAAACTTTGTCAAGCACCTTTGCATAGTCTGTAAAATACTGCATTTGTATTGCTCTTCCTGATAATGTTCTGAGCATAAATATCGCGTTCCTTGTTCTGGTGTCTTTAATGAACTCACACTGTTCTTGTTCTATCTCTGGCCTGATGTTTCTGTATGCTCTATTCATCAGAATTCGGATGATGAGTTTTGTTATGTGGCTCATTAGGCTGATTGTTCAGTGGAGTTCACATTCATTTGTGTCTGGTTTATTAGGCAGTTCTATAAAAATAGTTCTATAATATATCCACTGTTGTAGATTTCATTTATTATTTCTCTAATCTTGTCTATGCTGAAATCATCTAAGGCTGCTAGCATCTCTATTACAATTCTGTCTGGCCCTGTCATTTTGTTTCTGTTCAATTTGGCTAGTGCTGCTCCCGCTTTGGTTTTCAGTATTTCTAGCCGATTGGTTGTTATCTTTCATTGTGGAAGAGATCTCCAATATATTCATTCCAGCACTGAAGAATTTTTTCTTTCTTTAATATGAGTGTTCCATCCTTGGATTTTATGCAGCCTGTTGATAAGCATGTCTTTTGTCCTAATTCCCTTATTTTTTTATGCATATCTCCTTTATCTGTGATACTCATTCTATTTCTGCACATTTTTCATTGAGCCATTCTTCTTTAGCCTGCCTGCATTTGTTCCTTATTTCATTGTATAGTTTTTTGTATTCCGTTCCACGTCTTGGTATTGTTTTCTGTCTCCTTTGCATTGTGTTTCTCATCTGGGATCCATTCAATTTTTTCTTCTTCATCCATTTTCCTTTGGGATGATGTCATTTGCTGATGTCACTAATGCTTTTCTTAGTGTATTCCATTTTGAGTTTCCATTTCCATTTTGTCTTTCCATTTCCATTTTGTCTTTTCATACTGTCCATATATTTTTCATTTAGGTTCAGGTCATTCAGGAGTCTGTTGTATTGCAATTTGGTTGCTGTGTTAGGCTTCTTCAGTTTCTGTAGTTTCATTCTTAGTTTACATATAAGAGGGAGCTGGCCTTTTCAGCAGTCTGCACTTAGATAAGTTTTGCAGTGAACAACTGCATTCCTAAATCTTTTGTTGATGGTTATGTAGTCAGTTTGGTTTTTACTTTCTCCTCCATTGCTTCCCCATGTCTATAATCATCTTGGATGTTCTTGGAACCAGGTGTTGGTCATTGAGCATGCACAATTAGGTCCATTTTTCTCCATGTTCATTGTGGGTTCCTAGTCTGAATTTGCCAGCTATCTCCCCTGCCTACTCCTTGCCTACTTTGGCATCCAGGTCTCTCATGATAATTATAACTTCTTGCGATTTGCACTGAGCCTTGGCATTGTCTTGCATGGAGTAGAAAGATTTGATTTCTTCTTCCGTACTTTGTGCTGTCGGTGCATATACATTTATAATAGATATGTTGAAAGACTTTCCTTTCAGATTAACTACAAGAATTCTTTCAGATAACTGACAGTATCCCAGGATGCATTTTTTGATGTCTTGATCTTGTATCAATCCAACTCCTTTTTCATTTTTCTCTCTGCCTGCATATATAATCCTGTGGTTGTCACTGACAAAATCTCCATTGTTTGGCCACCTAGTTTTATATACAGCTAAAATATTGACATTTAACTTACTGATCTCCTGTTTTACATTTTCCAACTGGTTGTTTAACATTCTAACATTCCATGTTCCAAGAGTTACTTTTTGTTTTGTGTGAGCAATCATTAGATGACGGTCTGGTGAAACCTGTTTCTCATGTTGGTAGTTACTGAGGAGTTAATTCTCATAGACTTAACTGCCCTTTACACTGTTAGGTTTCATAATTTGTTTGTTAATTGTAATTATATATCTTGGGATTAATAGTGAAGTGATTTCCCGTTGCCTTCTCTACAGTGGTTTATGGAGACACTACCTCTAGTTAGCTGGGTACTGACTCACTGAGAGTTTTTCCGCCCTTCGTTAGGTCTTTTTTTTTCTACTAGGTTGCTAACAACCCTCCTCACTTACAAGAACATAGAGTGGTGTAGCCAGTTTAGTTGTCAGTACTCTGACAATGGAATACTTGCACACACACACGTACACACATGTGCACACACAGATATATAATAATAATAATAATAATGGACTCTCCCGTTGGTTTTGATGTATGAGGATCTGACAGCTTATTGATTCAGTTATGAAATTTTGTGTGATAATCTTAAGTGGCATTTAAGACCCGCTAGTGATTTACAAAGGAGTCCACATATGGAGCAAGTGTGAGAATTGTGAGATGAGATCACTGTTAGATTGGCTGACCTTTTAGATCTTGCTCTTGCTTCTTCAAGATGATTCAGATTGAAAATTGCTGAGTCCACTAAAACACATTGATCTCTATTATACCTGCTCCAAAGCTAAGCACTCAAGGGTGTTATGTGGTATACTGACTGCTGACAATCCATATATATATATATATATCTGAATGTAATGAGAACAAAAATAATATATAAATTCTAGTGTTCACAGCATTAATTCAAAAGAGGGCTCAATACCAAGAGCAGAGCAATAATTATTTATTATAATTTTTTCATATAGACAAAAACATTTAACCATTTTGGTTCTCACCAGTTCAAACACTGAACACTGGTTGCTTCTTTGTAGTGAGTAAAATGATTTTGTCTATATGAAAAAATTATAATATATATATATATATATATATATATATATATATATATATATATATATTATTTATTTAAAAATATGATTCCATCACTACATAAGAGTTCTCATGTTTCAAAACAAGAGCCAAAAAGTTCAATATAATTATTTGAATTAAATTGAATTAAAGTACCAAGCTCTGTTCCATCTTTAAGTGAATATATATATATATATATATATATATATATATGCTCCCAAACAGACATATCTGTATGCTAGAGAGTAAAAAAGAAATAAATTCTAGTCAACAACATATCTATTAGTGAGAAAAGGGTTTATGGATCGATGTTAGTAGGGTGAGAGAAGAGAATAAAATAGTTACTAAGTTTTAACTTAGTATAAGTCTCAATATCTACTTTTCTTAAATATTGAAATTACCTGTAACATAAAAAACATGAATAATTCAAACTTGAAATCTAAATTAAAATTTAATAACTCAAATACAACTCAGAACATCATTTACAAAGAATTAAAAAATTCAAATGACTCATTCAGACAAAAATTAAAAATGGTAGATCTACCTCTAAAAGAATTTTCAAATAAATAATTAAAAAAGAAAAAAAAAAGACTACTAAGCTGATATGAGGAGGCATGGTGAAGTAAGGGATAGCAGCTTGGATTGAGGAATCAGAGAGCCAAGTTCGAATTCCATTCGAATCCATTACATTCACTTATGTGCTAATACTCTTGGAAAAGGTATGAATCCTCATTTTCTCCCACCAGCTATGGGTAAATAGCAGGACAGACCAGGTCCTATATCCTTGGATGGCAACTGGTCTACTGCAGAAAGAAATGGCAACCTACAAAAAAGAAATCTGCCTCATCAGTCATGTATTGAAAGATACATGATTGCCTACACGTATATCATGTATGGCACATAACTGAAACTGATATGTGATATCAACCCCCTCTTGTATGGCAGTGAATACTGGACAATTTCCAACAGAAATCAGAAGTGTGACAGGCTTACTCATAAATTTGGCATAGTCATTGTTACTTTATACTTGAACTTTTATCGCATGTAACAAAATGAATCATAAATTGAGTGTAGTCAATTATAACTTTGCATTTGTCATATGTCAGGATGAACTATAAATTTTACTTTATCATTGTGACTGTGTTTGCCATTCTACCACATGTGAAAGGATGAATTGTAAATTTCCTAACTTTGTATTTTCCATTCTACCACATGTGAAAGGATGAATTGTAAATTTCCTAACTTTGTATTTTCCATTCTACCACATGTGAAAGGATGAATTGTAAATTTCCTAACTTTGTATTTTCCATTCTACCACATGTGAAAGGATGAATTGTAAATTTCCTAACTTTGTATTTTTCATTCTACCACATGTGACAGAATGAATCGGAAATTTTGTATATTCATTGTAACTGTGTATTTTTCATTCTACCACATGTAACAGGATGAATCATAAATTGTCATTGTAACTTTGTATTTTCTATTCTACTACATGTGACAGGATAAACTGTAAATTTTCTATAGTCATTGTAAGTTTATATTTGCCAATTTCAGAGGACATGTTTTTACCATATCTCTAATAAAACCTCATCTGTTATGATTAGTCTACATAAATGATTATCGTTTGTATATTTAGCTTATTTATTAGTTCATAACAAGCAATGGTTTTGGATGTGACAAGAGACACCAATTGTAATTAAGTCATACAGCTGTACCACTTGCATTTATATCTCCTTAACAGCTAGATTGTCTAAGTACTCTTTACGTACTTGGCATCAGGTTACCAGTATATGTTGTAATTTGTAAAAGAAAATATTTATAGGTGTTTGCCAGGTATTCTAAAGCTGAAAGACGAAGGAAACAGAAGCTGGCAGCCTGATACGTCTCATAACAAATTCCCACATAGAAGGTGAATCAGTTGAAATCCTTCTGCACTTGAACCCTTGAGTATCCAAAGGTGAAAGAGGTTTGGAAATTTAAAACTAGTCAATGACCAAATGATATTTCAGATAACGTTTACATTGTTTTCAACTTTACTTTTTTCCTTTTTTTTTAAGCACATAGTTGTTTCATGAGAGATTCAAGTCTGGATTCGGTTAAAATGTTTCTTTTGTGTTAATATCTATGGAATAAAGCCAAGAATTTCTGTTTTTTTTTTTTTGTGAACGTGCAGAAAATATAAATCTATCTTTGTCAGTAAATTCTTCTCTTGATAAATGTAAGAGAAGGAAACAAGTCGTACTTAAAAGATATTAATAGGCATTTATGTATACTTTCTTCAACAGCAAAACAGAAAGTCTGAAAAAAGAAATTCATAACAAAAAAATTTGTTTTTTCAGGTTTTTTTTAATTTCATCTCTCAATTAAGATTTTTTATTTAGAATTTAGAAGTGAAAATTTCACAGTTTTTCTATTTAAGCTTTCTAATGAATCATAATTTGCAATATCTATAAGTCTACCATTCGTCCATACTTAAAATATTGCTGCCACATAGGGTCCAGTGCCCCTTTATTTACCTTGAGCTCCTTGATAAAATCCAAAGAAGGATCAGCAAT
Source organism: Acanthosepion lycidas (assembly GCA_963932145.1). Lineage (NCBI taxonomy): Eukaryota > Metazoa > Mollusca > Cephalopoda > Sepiida > Sepiidae > Acanthosepion > Acanthosepion lycidas. The sequence continues at coordinate 51,470,877 of OZ010615.1, forward strand.
ATTATTGGTACTGATCTGGCAGCTTGGCTTCACTCTTTTTTCCAGTGCCATAAGGTTGCTTCTCAGTGCCTTTTCTATAAATACTTTCATGGTAATTGTTCATATGAGCTCTTTACTATGGTACCTAGACTTTATGAATTTTAGCATAGTATTAGGCTGGCATCGAGTTCTCATCAATTTACATTTGAGCTGGCTAAATGTAACCATAAATTCTATGCTAACAGTTTCTTTTCTTGCACTTCTTGCTTGTGGATCTCCATTTTGGTACTGTGCTTTCCAATTAACTTTAATCTGCAAATGCAATGTCAATCACTACTTACTATTCTCCTGATTATTTTTTTTCTCTTCCTGCTCATTATTAATGTTTCTGTTTCTAATTCTTCCACACCTTGTAAACCCCTTGTGTCTTAGTGGGGTGATCAGTCAGTTATGTGTCATGTGGGATACACGCTTAGGCAATCATGTATCTTTCAATACATGACTGATGAGGCAGATTGTTTCCCCACAGTAGGTCGCTATTTCTTTTTGCAGTAGACCAGCTACCATCCAAGGCTATAGAACCTGGTCTGTCCTGCTATTTATCCATAGCTGGGGAGAGAAGATGACGATTCATACCTTTTCCAAGGGTATTAGCACATAAGTAAATGTAATAGATTCGAATGGAATTAGTGGGGTGATAAAGATTAAAAAAAATATATCCATGGAAATTCCTTTATTGCGTCATTAAATATTTGCCTGATTTATTGATTTGTTTTTACAGTTTATCAAACATTTGAAACATATTTTGGATTGCAGAGATATTTGTGGGTGGGGAGTGAATATTGTATTAACAGTTATTTTTATAATAAGAATTATTTCTTTCCAGATACTTTTGTGAAATACACCTGTTTGATTCTTTGACATGCATCATCATTGATGTTTTTAGTCAGGGATCCTTAGCAGTTTTGGGTCTTTCAGCATCATACCCCTTCTGCATGGAGATCCAGTCGATACTGATTGGATATTGACTTGTGTGCCATCCATCATCTTCAGCTCTTCTCACACTGCAACTCCTCAGGCATTTTATAGTCCAATCACAGACAACTTCTGGTTCACCAGCTTTTATGCTCATCCATAAAAATGAGAACAGATACACTATTTCACTCTCATAGGAAATATGGCCACATTTGATTTGAAGTGATCCTTCATTTCACCCACTGAGATATATATATATATATATATATATATATATATACACACATATGAATATAAAACCAATTTTACCTAATGATAATCCCTCTTATCATGTTTTCCTTCTAATCATTCAATCAACACTCAAAAAAACCCACCCATGTATCTATTGTGTAAAAAGTTTTACTATTTAACCTATAGTTGGGGGAGGAGATGGATTCCTTTAAATATTTGAGCTTTACAGCTTTAACAAAATATTGTAAAATGTATAAATGCAAGTCATTATTTGTTGTAGAATACCTACGGACAATAATAGGTATGTCCCCATTCACATAAATGCAGTAGTAAATACTGTATGTTGGTCTGCAGTTGGAGATTCATTGTGGAATTCACTTGACTCACTTTTAGCAGGACTACTTCTTCTATGCACCACTGGCGAATCTTATATGTGTTGTTCATGTCCTAAGTATTATTGTTCAGTTTGTGTGATTATTCTATTCGGTAACCTTCCCTAGGTTGAAACATTATTTAAAGAAGTAAGAGAGTACAAATGAAAAGATTCAAAGTTTTCTATTTCACTGAAGCAGATGTTAAATGCACGAGAGCATTATCACTTTCTCTATTTTCCCTTTCTTATTATTATGTATTATTTTTTTTTCTCACCAAAAAAAAAAAACATTTCTAAAACAAAACAGCATTTCTAATACATTTTTTTACTTCTATCTTTTTTTGCACTCAAAACAGAATGGTCCATTATTTATCTGAGCCAATGGCAGAGCATAGCATTCATGCTGATTAATTTATTAACAGAGGAGCAAGCAGAATTATAATATGATTTGGTTACTGCTTTACAAAGTGGAAGCTGAAAAGTTCTCAGCCTGGGCAACTTCCCCAAATCAGTACATCAGTGATCTATCTTTCCTTTCTTTTTTCCTTTCTTATTATTACTGTGGCAAACGTGTATTAGTGCAAATTCAAAAGAGGCCCCAAGTCATGTGTGGACATCTGTCTATGTCAGTCACATCCAAGTTTCTCTGTTAGCAGCAGAACAGCTTGGCTTATCCAGAGATGTGCCTCTCTGCAACTTGTCCCAATCTGGGTTTTTAAAAACTGTCAATAAAAGCAACTGGAAAACCAGTAGTCAGTGGTTTTGCTTTTGGTGAAACTAACTTTGCTTTCCTTTGACGCATTTCATTCTGGAAGTTGCATAGCACCTACTGTGCTGTAGTTTTTGAAGCAGTAACTTCATACACTGTTATTCAGTTTCTTTTTAATCACTTCCCATCTTTACCTGTTCTCCTTTTAATTCTTAAGTGAACAATCTATTAAATGTTTCTCCCAGCCTCAACACACCTTTGCCCTATTTTTCTATAATTATGTATGCTTTCTTTTTCTCACTAAAACCAAACAGTGTATCTGATAAATCTTTTTCTTTTGTCTTTTCTTGCAATCAAAATGGAATGGTCCATTATTTATCTGAGGTAATGACAAAGCATAGCATAGCATGCAAGCTGATTAATTTATTAACAAAGAAGCAAGCAGAATTATAATATAATTTAGTTACCTCTTAGCTTTACAAAGTGGGGGGGACTGAAAAGTTCTCAGCCTGGGCAACTTCCCCAAATCAGTATATCAGGGATTAAACATCAGAATTTTGGGGGTAAATTTAAATAAACCTGGAAAACAGTTACTAAGTATGTGGAACCAAGGGAAAATTAAGCTAGTATGGGGCATGTTGTATAGGTGAAATAGATTAAAAAAATACGCATGAATATTAAATCAGGAATGATTTACCAGGTGAAGATATGTCTGCATTCCTTCCCAGTTTATACCTTTTTTCCTGTTTTGGATTCAGTTTCTGGTTCCTTCTAAACTCTATACTTCTAACATCTCAAACTAAACTCTGAAATTCTATTTACTATTTATTTTTTATTCATTTATTTTCTCACTAGGCTCAGCTATCATCCTGTTCAGACGCCTCCCTAGTATTTTGAAAAAGAGTAGAAGTTTATCCCTTGTTTCCTGTTTAGGACTGAGTTTCTGGTTCCTTTTTTACTTTTTAATCAATTCACCTCAAAAGGCCAAATGATGACAATCTGTTTCATGCGAGAACACAAACTTCAGACCATGAATGAACACAATTTTCACTGAAGATTGAGTTTAAGCAAGAAACAGGCTGTTACCACTTGGTGTTGACCTCAGTGTCCACTTTAATATATATATATATATATATATAATTATTTATTTAAAAATATGATTCCAACTCGCTACATAAGAGGTCTCATGTTTCAAAACAAGAGCCGAAAACTTCAAAACAATATTTGAATTAACTTGAGTTAAAGTAGGCTCTGTTCCATCTTCAAGCGAAATTTTTTTGGGAATGACTTATTTCTGAAATTTACGAGTATATATATATATATATATATATATATATATATATATATAAAAGTGAACATTGAAGTCAACACTTAGAGGTGACAGACTGTTTCATGCTGAACGCAATCATCAGGCCACCTTATTGCATTTAGCATGAACCAGTCTGTTGCTTCTGAGTGTTGACTTTTATATTTACATATGCTCCATCTCTGCTATTGAGCACTTTATCCCATAAATATAGCATACCTTAAAACTATATTATTTGTTTGCTTCTTGCTGATAACCCAAGTTGTTATAAAAAATGGTGGCACGGTCTTATCCTTTTACAGTTGAAATGGCTAGATGTATTATAAGTTTTATGCTAACATTTCTTTTCTTGCACTTCTTGATTGTGGAAGTCTCTGAGGGCTTCCTGCTTTTCAGCCAACTTTGATCTTTAAAAATTTAACTTCAGTGTCAGTCATTATCTTTTATCTTAATTCCTGTTCTTTAATTGTTCTCTCTCCTTAATAATATTTTTCTTTTTTTATATTCTTTTGCTCTCAATAACCCCTGTGTCTTAGAGGCTTTATTGCCTTGTTTGGGGTGAAATCATAAAAAAAAATGAAAAATTAAGATGAAAGAAAATTAAAAGGCCTCTTAGAAATTAATAATGATTCACAATTTTTGAATTATGTGCTGCATCCTTTTAGGATGTGAGCAATCATAGCTCTCCACAATTTCCCCTCTTTTGTAGATTTTAATAAGGGTTGTCTTCTTACTATTCTGCTTTAAGCTTGTTAAGCTACTTGCTGCTACGTTCAATATATCCTGTGAGTATCAAATTCTCCAAGGCCTCATTCCTCATTATGTATCCCCAAAATTACAACAAACCCTTTCTAAGTACAAGTGTCATTTTTGATCTCATTTTCCTTAAAACTTCTTTATTGTTCACATGCTGTGTTCATGTTATTCTCAATATCTTTCTATAGAAACACATTTCTTCAAGTCTCCTCTTAATTTATGAGGAAATTACTCAGCATTCACTGCTATATAGAAGGATTGGTTTTACATAGTTTCTTTGTTTCTAATTAACTGCTCAGTGGCAAAACTAGAGTGTCTGCCTCCCAGGGTAGCTCTTGAGTTTGCTGCCTCCTGCCCCCCACCAAAAAAATGCACATTGCACAGTGACTCACTTTTAAAGTTATAAAACTAGTTTGTGCACCATTATAATATTACTTTCACATGGTCAAATATACTAGTATGCTTTATATACACACCAAACATACTTAAACTCTATCAGTAACAGTTAAAGTGCAAAAACGACATATAGCGGAAAAAAAGTGTAAAAAATTAGGAACATCTTTATCTCTAAAATGAAAAAAAACTTTCTACAAAGTAACCTTTCTTATTTATTGTTGGCTAATTCTTCAATGACATCATCAAAAATTATTTCATTTGTCAATTATTGTTCTCTAGACAGTAGATAGACCAATATATATGCCATCAAAATCAAAAAGATCCTTCAACTGTCCTGAAATTAAAACCACTTTTATTTCAATACAGGCATATAGCTTACAGCAGACATAAAAGTGCTGCCCCCATAAAAGTGCTGCCCCCATAAAAGTGCTTCCCAGGGTGGACTGCCCCATCTGTCTCCCTCTATCTATGCCACTATAACTGCTTCATCTAAAAATCAATAAAGATTTCATCACTGAAAGAGAACATGATGAAAATTTTATTGATATTTTTTGTCAACAGCAAATATGAAATCAAGACGTGACTTTGTTATTGATGAGGAGGAGCTGTTTGTTTTTTAAAAATTTTTATTGTGGTTCTGCATGTCCAGTATAATGGGCCTATGTTAGATCTGAGCATTTAAAAATGCTAGCAAGAGAAAAAGCCCAAGATGCAAGCTAATGTGGATGTTAAGGCTGTGAGTTTTGCATGTATTTTTAGGTGAAGGTTTGGGTTCAATATATAAATAAAGACAGTAGAAGAAGCATACAAAAAAACTTGTGTTGCTGCTATGGACATTTTTTCCTTTTATGTTGACTGTATTGAAACAAAGTTAAATGTCTCTTGCTTAAGCATGTCCATTTTTCCTTTTTTGGTTCAGAAATTATTTATGAGAAGTAAGGATAAGAATGGGTAAAGATGGTTGAGCTCAAGTCAGCCTGGTGCTGAGTTGGGATGGCCAAATCTCTACTTCATGAGTCCCTAAAACATGTTCAAACGATCTCGTTGGGAAGTAGAAAGAAAAATATTTTGTCCTTGCCAGAAGTGGGGGTCATAAAATTGCACATGTGACCAGAAACCCTTTCCACTTTCTTTATAACTTGCATCATGGGGAAATGAATTCTTTATTATTTTATTATTATTTTATTTATTGGTATTGTTTCATTTTCCAACCACTACTCATTAGAAATATCAAAATGAAACAAGAACATAATTTTAACTATCTGGGAAGTATTTTAACAGATGACCAAAAAAAAAATGTTATACCAAAAGCTGAAAGTGTATTGAAACAGAAAAAGATGCCTTCAAAAAGCTAAATAAATTATTAAGAAGCAGGAAAATTTCATTAGAAACAAAGAAAAGAGTGCTGAACTGCTATGTGATATCAGTCCTCCTATATGATAGAGGATGCTGGACAATTTCCTCACAAATGAATAAAAGACTTGAGGCAACAGAGATATGATTCTACAGAAGGATAATGAGAATACCATGGCTGGAGCATGTAATCAATGAAGGAAAGTTTTAATGTAAACAGAAACTAAAAGGTCAATTATATTTAAACTCAGAAAGAGAGAGTTGAAATTTCTGAAGCGCATAATGAGAAAAGAAGATTTGGCAAAAGTAATACTCACAGGACATATTGAAAGCAGGAAGAACAGAGGAAAGAGTGAGTAAATGTGTTTGTGTAAATGGATGGCAGGATAGGGATTGGTAGGGATAGTTAAAGGGACAAACATTGTTAAGAGCTACAAAGAATTGGACGATGTGGAGAGCTATGATCTTCCACATCCTGAAGAAAAATGTGACATAAAAGAAGAATGTTATCAGTTAAGAATGTTACTATTTACTGTTATTAAGAGCTACAAAAGATAGGAATTTATGGCAAGCCATGATTGCCTGTGTGCTGAAGGGACACATAGAAGAAGAAGATATAATTTATCGGACATCATGAGGGATGCTACAGGTTTCTAAACCAACTCATTAAGGCATCATGCTGTCAGTATCTCAGACAATATCTTTGTTGATGTTCCAGTATCGGAAATCTCTGGTAATTACCAAAGACCGACACTGATTCCAAACTCATGAATTCTAATGATGTCATCTAAAACAAATATCAAGCCATACTCTTTATATATTTTGTGGCCATCTAAAATGAATAAATTTAAAGAAAAGTTTCCTCCCAATGAATGTTAGCAACAAGTTAGTTTTTGATTAATCTCCTATTAAAATTTATGTTAATTTTGTTTCTTTAGAATATCAGAACCTTTTCTCTATAAATGGCAGAATAAAATTGCATGGTATTTAAGAACAACACAAATGCAGAAGATATTCTTTACATTGAAATAAGCATCACATAAGTAGTCTTCTCAAATATCTTGGTTTGGCAAGCATGTCTTATCTTAAAATTTCTTTCTCATCACATGAAGTTTTAGAACAGGACTTGTCAGCAACAAGTTATTCTTTGATTTATCTCCTATTAAAATTTATGTTACTGTATATTTCTATATATAAGGTGACCTTTGAATCTTAAAATTACTCCCCAAAATAGGGGTCATCTAATACAACAGATACAAAAAGTTAACCTTAAATTCTGTGATGTATTACTGCTGGTAAATAGGTTAGTGTGCTATGGCTAACAACTGCCTCAGTATAGTAACTACCGATGTAAATATTTCTCGTTGAAAGAATTCACATTATAATGTTGTACTAGAATTATAAATGCTATAAAACTACTTTTACTTTTTGATTTCACATTAAAATGCAATATTCAAGAGACGATTACACAACAATTTGTAAAAGTTCCGCTGAGCAATATGCACAAGTAACATAAACAAATTTTTCATTTTTGATATGGAGAGCTATTGGGACATTCACACTAATCATTATTTCGCATAATAATGTTAAATAACAACATTTAGGATAACATAGAATCTGTTAAAATTCATTATCATTTTGGTGTTAAACAACATTTAGTATAACATGCAAACTTTATTTTTGAATAACATACATTATACAGTATTTTCTTTTGCAGTGTTAAGCAACAAAATATTTAAGATGCCATAAAATCTTTATTTCTTATTACAGAACATAAGAAACTCATATACATAATTAAAACACTTCAAAATTACTATGATCATCAGTATGTGATGCAAAGAGCTCATCATAAACATTGTCATTTACAGTTTCGTCATATGGGTCCCAGTCAGTCGTCTTACAGATATCAGATAAAATCATAAAAATTTACCCAGATTTTGGGCCTTGCGTTATCTATAGGCTACTTTATGTGTGGAAATATACAGTTATTTCGTCTCTTCAGAATATGAGAGCCTTTTCTCTATAAATGGCAGAATAAAACTGCGTAGTATTTAAGAACAACACAGATGCAGAAGATATTCTTTAGGGAGGAAATAAGCATCACATAAGTAGTCTTCTCAAATATCTTGGCTTGGCAAGCTTGTCTTATCTTAAAATTTCTTTCTCATCACATGAAGTTTTAGCTCAAGACTTCGCAGGCAACAGCAATATTATTTTGATCGTCTCAGCTTGAAAACAAAAAAAAAATCACTGACCAGACTAGTAATTAGTAAAAAATGTATCTTTTAGTGGAATGATGTAGTCAGTTAAGTAACTGGCCAAGGCTGAGGGGATTTAAACTGCTGCATCTTTGTTTAAATTAAAATTAAACAGAGAAAGAGGAGTGGACATGTTTTAAATGAAAAGCTGAACTTGTGTTGGTACAAAATATATTTTGTTCACTCAAATATAAACACTGATTTTGTTTTCTTCAAACAATTATAATCTGTCTAAATGCTCAGTCAAAAAATATTATTTTCAGATTATATCATTACAGTTTGAAAACAAAGCAGACTAGCCCAGAAAAAAATAACTTGTTTTTGCACAAATATCAAACAAGAAAATCTTTCTTTAAAAATATATGCAGATAACAAATACAGAAATAGTTTCTTCAAAAATATATGCAAATAGCAAATATAGAATATTTGAAAAATATATGCAAATAGCAAATATAGAAATACTTTCTTCAAAAAATATATACAAATGCAAAAATACTTTCTTCAAAAATATATGCAAATAGCCAATAAAAAACATTCTCTTTAAAAATATATGGAAAAGAATTATAAAATAATATATATGGTAACAGTAACATTATAATCAAGAAAAGAGATAACAGTGTGTTAAAGTTGTTTTATTGAACTAAATGTCTAATTCATTTTATGAAAATTCAAAATGTTAATAAACTACTACTGTATTGCATTTTTTAATGTCCTTAAAGATTTTTCTACATATAATAATCCAGAAAGAATGATGTTTCAAATTTGGAACTTTTGGTTTTATTCAAGCAGAAATATAAAAAGAGAGAGTCCAAATTTTTGTGTTGTCATGAAAATATCATACTATTAACTTTTTATGAAAACATTGATTGATATTTTAGTATACCCTCACTTGACTAACTTTACCAAGTTAAAAACACTTTTACCAATTACTGTTCGTTAAGAAATATATTCATTTCTAAAAATAAGTGCATAATGTAATAATTGATATTGGCTGGGAATTCTCTTGTGGTTAGCAGTAAATAATGAGATAAAAGGTGAGGTCAAAGAAAAGACAAGGTTTGCTTATTTCAAATTCAAGGTTTTCTTATTTCAGTTAATCTTAACACTGGCGACAAGGCAAATTACATTATTCCCCCACCCCATATACTGAAGTGTTAGGTGCCCAAAACACAGAGAAGAGCTGCACTAAATATTTTTTCTTTCAAATTTCTCCTATTTCATTTTAGATATGCATGCAAATTAGATGTCTTTTCTTACAGATAGGCATGCAAATCATGTGTTATTCTTGACAGATACACATGCAAATCAGATGTTTTCCCTTACAGATATGCATGCAAATCAGATGTGTTTCCTTACACATACACATGCAAATCAGATCTTTTTCCTGACAGATACACATACAAATCAGATCTTTTCCCTTACAGATACGCATGTAAATCAAATCTTTTTCCTTAGAGATACATTTCATATTTTTCATTATAGATATACAGGTAGATGAAATGCTCTAATTTCATCATAGATCTATAGATATCCCTAGATGCATATAAGATGTTTTTAATTTAAACGTTCTATAGAACATAACAAACAGGGGACGTCTGTTAAACATTTCAACAATTTTTTCCTGATGACGAATAAGTTGTCTGAGGTTAGATGGAATCTTGTAAAGGAACTTGCCAAAAATTGTTGGTAAAGTTCCGAGTACTTTAGACCATTGTTGGCCATTTTCAGCAAAAGCATGTAAAATCCAAGAAAATCCAGAGGTCTGTTTACGTTATTAATGATCTGGTGTTTTAAGTGAATGTGGGTTCCCATGCTATGGTAATGTCAATCTTTAAGACTACCAACCGTTCTAAATCTAAATCAAGCTTTTCTCACTGTCTGGGTCCTGACACTGACCATTCTCATTTCAAGTCAATTTTTCTCTCATTGAGTAATGACTTTGCTTGTCCTTAAACACAGATCTCAATCTATTTGATCCGGCCAACCTTCTGACTCAATGGCTTCCACTTGGCTTACTGACTTTCAAGTGGATCTCTTATATCCAATCTATTGCTGAAGATGTTGGAAAAATGGTTGGCTCATTTTATTGCTCCAGTAAATATCTAACTTCTGCCATGCTTTATTTTTCAACATTCAGGTTGAACTACAAATGGAGTATTTCTGCTATGTCTTGTCTGGAGTCGCTCAATCCTCATTTTCAAGTCTTGATAGTGTGGAGATTTGCCATTTGGTGTTTTTTATTCAGAAACTTTGAAAATAACACTGATTGAGTATAAGGTATAAAATAAATATTTTTATTTATTTCCTTTAAAATGGAGTGAGTTCTTTGATATTTGGCAAGATGTTTGTTTATAAGGCAGATATTGGTAGCAGCCTGGAGAAATGTCTGCTTCAGCTCAGTAGTGCATAGTTTTGAGGTCAGACTGTGCTTATAGACATAGTCATCTTAGAAATAGGTCAGTGTCAATCTACTATGTTTTTCATGGACCTAAGCAGGACAGAAATATGATTACCCAAAAACCACTTAACTACTTCAATGAATTCAGATTAGACTAAAAATGGGAAATTGCTGCCATTTCTGAACTGGAGCTGCTCAGTCCTCACTTTCCAGCCCTGATAGATTTTAGAAGCTTCTTTTCAGCTTTCTCTTTATTAGAGCCAGGTTGGATAAAAAATGGAGTATTGCTGCTATATCTAGACTCAAGATGCTTAGTCCTCACTTTTCAGCCTTGATAGAGATCAGAATCGTCTTTTCAGATATCTCTTTATTAAAGTCAGGTTGGATCAAAAATGGAGTACTGCTGCCATATCTGGAACTGGAGCTGCTCAGTCCACACTTTCCAGCCTTGATAGAAATCAAAAGCATCTTTTCAGCTTTCTCTTTATTAGAATCAGGTTGGATCAAATGTGGAGTATTGCTGCCATATCTGGAACCAGAGCTGCTCAGTCCTCAATTTCCAAACTTGATAGAGATCAGAAGCATCTTTTAAGCTTTCTCCTTAATAGAGTCAGGTTGGATCAAATGTGGAGTATTGCTGCCCTATCTGGATTGGAGCTGCTCAGTTTTCAGCCTTGATAAAGGTCAGAAGCATCTTTTCAGTGTTCAAAATTATTTCAAAATTAATCTTGTTGGAGATGCTAGATCTATTTAATTTAAACATCTTCTGATGTGTAATAGTTTAATGTTTAAAAGACATTGCCTGCTATTATATTTATAATAGCGGGCAATGTCTATTAAACATTTTGGTGAGTTTTATTAGGTGTCAAATGACGTTTGATTTCAGGTGGAAATTTGTAAAGAAACCTGCCAAAATGACGTGTTATATTCTAAGTACTGGTTGTGTTTAAGACAAGAAAGTAGATAGAGATAGCCAGTGTAGAATTTATGTTATAAACAGTCTGAAGTTTGAAATAAACATTGGTTCAAATGATGTGGAACAGATTTTAGCATCGTATGCTAAAAATAAACTTCAAAGGCATTTTAACATATGCTCACCTAAATCAAAACAAATTTTACAAATGTTAGGTTGCCATCTCTTGATATGAAGAATTGACAGAATTTTTTATTTTTTTCAGTTGAATTGTCAACTAAAATCTGACAGAAATTAGAAAGGGGTACCATGGATTTGGGTGACTGTCATAACATAACTTCCCTGTTCTTTTTCTATAAATATTTTCATGGTAATTGTTATGATGAGCTTTCCTCATTGGTAACTTGACTTTATTGATTTAAGCACAGTATGAGATTGGCAGCCAGGTTTCATCATTTTACAGTTGGAATGGCTAGATGTAACTGTAAGTTCTATGTTAACAGTTTCTTCTATTGCACTTCTTGCTTGTGGAACTCTCCTTTGGCTTCTTGCTTCCAAGTCAACTTTGATCTTCAAAAATTTAAATGCAATGTCAATGGTTATCTTCTGTCTTATTTCCTTTTCTTTTATTGTTTTTGCATCTTATTGGCCTTATTGCCTTGCATAGGATAAAATGATAAAAAAAAATAATGAAAAACTCAAGATGAAAGCAAATTAAAAGGCCTCTTAAAAATTAATAATGATTTACAATTTTCTTCTTTTATGTGCTATGTCCTTTCAGAATATGAGCAATCATGGCTCTCCACAACTTCCTCTCTTTTGTAGCTCTTAAAAAGGTTTGTCCCCTTACTATCCTGCTTCAAGCTTGTTAGATAGGTTACTTGCAGCCTCTTGTTCTTTTATTTTCTCTCTTCATAATAATGTTTATTCTTTTTCTCTTATTCTTTCATACTCAGTAGCACACATGCATTTTAGTGGCGTTATTGCTTTGTTTGGGGTGAAATGATAAAAAAGATACATATACAAAATAGACCTTTCTGTTATAGATAAAATCAATATATAAATATATTTTGTGCAAAATTTATGTTATAAAAATATTTCCTGCAAAATTTATTTTATAAAAATATTTTGTAAAAGATTTATGTTATAAAAATATTTTGTTTAAAATTATGTATTAAGAAGAGTTCAAATATATACACAATGTAAGACACACTAAAATGGAAGAAGATTGTATAGCATCATTTACTTTGAAAAATAACTTTTATCTATAGGGGAATTATAACTCTGAGTAAATAATTATAAAGCCCTAACATTTAGATATGCAAAAATATTGTAAAAATGAGAAACAGCAAAAAGTGAAAACAACAAAAGAGTATCATTTATTATCTGTTTTTTTTTTTGTGGTGCTGGAGACACAGGAGAGAATAATACTAAGTAAAATTTTCAGTTTGGTGTCAAATGTACATCAAATATGGATCAGAATCTGACAGAATTATAAGATAAAGAATAAGCAAAGTGTATGCAGTCTTTCTCTTAAGTTTCTTTTATAGATGTGTGTAATAAACATCTATTTAATTTAGTTGAAAAATACAAGAAGTGTCTGGGTTTTCTTGCCTCAAATTTTGGTTGAGTGTTAAGAGATAAATATTACTATTATGGCCTGAAAATAAAAAGGAGACAAAATTTTCATTGACACACTTGTTGACGACCTGTCCATGTAAACTGCTTGTCTGATAGTGAGAATGTCACATGTTTTTGTGTGTAGAGAAAAAACATGGGATCGATTATCATAGGTCTAAAATGAATTAATTAATTGTAATTATAATTGTTATAATTATTTTATAATTATTTTTGACATTATAATTAATTTTTATTGATTTTTTTTTATGGATACAACATATGCCTGAATAAGACTAAGTTATTGAAATAACAATTTTATTTATAATAATGATCCTTATTCCTTGCAAAAATGTCTTCATATAAGTTTTCTCATCATTATAAATTTTAGGAATTAAACAAAATGATTTCTGTTTGTAATACAATAACTGGATTAGCTGGCAATCAGAACCCTATAGAGAAATGAAAACATCATCATAATACAAGGGCAATGCAAATCATTATACTGAAAAACATCATCATACTGACAAAGGCAATGCAAATCATTATACTGAAAAACATCATCATAATACAAGGGTAATGCAAATTATCATATTGAAAAACATCATCATAATACAAGGGCAATGCAAATCATCTAAACTGAAAAACATCATCATAATACAAGGGCAATGCAAATCATCATATTGAAAAACATCATCATAATACAAGGGCAATGCAAATCATCATATTGAAAAAGATCATAATACAAGGGCAATGCAAATCATCATATTGAAAAAAATCATCATAATACAAGGGCAATGCAAATCATCATACTGAAAAACATCATCATAATACATGGGCAATGGAAATCATTATACTGTAAAACATCATCATACTGACAAAGGCAATGCAAATCATTATACTGAAAAACATCATCATAATACAAGGACAATGCAAATCATCATACTGAAAAACATCATCATAATACAAGGGCAATGCAAATCATCATATTGAAAAAAATCATCATAATACAAGGGCAATGCAAATCATCATATTGAAAAAAATCATCATACTGACAAAGGCAATGCAAATCATTATACTGAAAAACATCATCATAATACAAGGGTAATGCAAATCATCTTACTGAAAAACATTATCATAATACAATGGCAATGCAAAACATCGTATTGAAAAACATCATCATAATACAAGGGCAATGCAAATCATCATACTGAAAAACATCATCATAATACAAGGGCAGTGCAAATCATCATATTGAAAAACATCATAATACAAGGGCAATGCAAATCATCATATTGAAAACATCATCATAATACAAGGGCAATGCAAATCATTATACTAAAAAACATCATCATAATACAAGGGCAATGAAAATCATTACACTGAAAAAGATCATCATACTGACAAAGGCAATGCAAATCATCATAGTGAAAAACATCATCATAATACAAGGGCAATGCAAATCATCATACCGAAAAACATCATCATAATACAAGGGTAATGCAAATCATCATATTGAAAAACATCATCATAATACAAGGGCAATGCAAATCATTATACTGAAAAACATCATCATAATACAAGGGTAATGCAAATCATCTTACTGAAAACATTATCATAATACAATGGCAATGCAAAACATCGTATTGAAAAACATCATCATAATACAAGGGTAATGCAAATCATCTTACTGAAAACATTATCATAATACAATGGCAATGCAAAACATCGTATTGAAAAACATCATCATAATACAAGGGCAATGCAAATCATCTTACTGAAAAACATCATCATACTGACAAAGGCAATGTAAATCATCATAGTGAAAAACATCATCATAATACAAGGGCAATGCAAATCATCATACCGAAAAACATCATCATAATACAAGGGTAATGCAAATCATCATATTGAAAAACATCATCATAATACAAGGGCAATGCAAAATCTCATACTGAAAAACATCATCATAATACAAAGGCAATGCAAATCATCATATTGAAGAAAATCATCATACTGACAAAGGCAATGCAAATCATTATACTGAAAAACATCATCATAATACAAGGGTAATGCAAATCATCATATTGAAAAACATCATCATAATACAAGGGCAGTGCAAATCGTCTTACTGAAAAACATTAGCAAAATACAAGGGTAATGCAAATCTTCATATTGAAAAACGTCATCATAATATAAGGGCAATGCAAATCATTATACTGAAAAACATAATCATAATACAAGGGCAATGCAAATCATCATACTGAAACACAACATCATAATACAAGGGCAATCCATATCATTATACTGAAAAACATCATCATACTGACAAAGGCAATGCAAATCATTATACTGAAAAACGTCATCATAATACAAGGGCAATGCAAATCATTATACTGAAAAACATCATCATAATACAAGGGCAATGCAAATCATTATACTGAAAAACATCATCATAATACAAGGGCAATGCAAATCATCATACTGAAAAACATCATCATAATACAAGGGCAATGCAAATCATCATATTGAAAAACATAATCATAATACAAGGGCAATGCAAATCATCATACTGAAAAACAACATTATAATACATAGGCAATCCATATCATTATACTGAAAAACATCATCATACTGACAAAGGCAATGCAAATCATTATACTGAAAAACGTCATCATAATACAAGGGCAATGCAAATCATTATACTGAAAATCATCATCATAATACAAGGGCAATGCAAATCATCATACTGAAAAACATCATCACAATACAAAGGCAATGCAAATCATCATATTGAAAAACATAATCATAATACAAGGGCAATGCAAATCATCATACTGAAAAACAACATCATAATACAAGGGCAATCCATATCATTATACTGAAAAACATCATCATACTGACAAAGGCAATGCAAATCATTATACTGAAAAACGTCATCATAATACAAGGGCAATGCAAATCATTATACTGAAAATCATCATCATAATACAAGGGCAATGCAAATCATCATACTGACAAAGGCAATGCAAATCATTATACTGAAAAACATCATCATAATACAAGGGTAATGGAAATCATCATATTGAAAAACATCATCATAATACAAGGGCAATGCAAATCATCATACTGAAAAACATCATCACAATACAAAGGCAATGCAAATCATCATATTGAAAAACATAATCATAATACAAGGGCAATGCAAATCATCATACTGAAAAACAACATCATAATACAAGGGCAATCCATATCATTATACTGAAAAACATCATCATACTGACAAAGGCAATGCAAATCATTATACTGAAAAACGTCATCATAATACAAGGGCAATGCAAATCATTATACTGAAAATCATCATCATAATACAAGGGCAATGCAAATCATCATACTGACAAAGGCAATGCAAATCATTATACTGAAAAACATCATCATAATACAAGGGTAATGGAAATCATCATATTGAAAAACATCATCATAATACAAGGGCAATCCATATCATTATACTGAAAAACATCATCATACTGACAAAGGCAATGCAAATCATTATACTGAAAAACATCATCATAATACAAGGGTAATGGAAATAATCATATTGAAAAACATCATCATAATACAAGGGCAATGCAAATCATCATACTGAAAAACATCATCACAATACAAAGGCAATGCAAATCATCATATTGAAAAACATAATCATAATACAAGGGCAATGCAAATCATCATACTGAAAAACAACATCATAATACAAGGGCAATCCATATCATTATACTGAAAAACATCATCATACTGACAAAGGCAATGCAAATCATTATACTGAAAAACGTCATCATAATACAAGGGCAATGCAAATCATTATACTGAAAATCATCATCATAATACAAGGGCAATGCAAATCATCATACTGACAAAGGCAATGCAAATCATTATACTGAAAAACATCATCATAATACAAGGGTAATGGAAATCATCATATTGAAAAACATCATCATAATACAAGGGCAATGCAAATCATCATACTGAAAAACATCATCACAATACAAAGGCAATGCAAATCATCATATTGAAAAACATAATCATAATACAAGGGCAATGCAAATCATCATACTGAAAAACAACATCATAATACAAGGGCAATCCATATCATTATACTGAAAAACATCATCATACTGACAAAGGCAATGCAAATCATTATACTGAAAAACGTCATCATAATACAAGGGCAATGCAAATCATTATACTGAAAATCATCATCATAATACAAGGGCAATGCAAATCATCATACTGACAAAGGCAATGCAAATCATTATACTGAAAAACATCATCATAATACAAGGGTAATGGAAATCATCATATTGAAAAACATCATCATAATACAAGGGCAATCCATATCATTATACTGAAAAACATCATCATACTGACAAAGGCAATGCAAATCATTATACTGAAAAACATCATCATAATACAAGGGTAATGGAAATCATTATATTGAAAAACATCATCATAATACAAGGGCAATGCAAATCATCATACTGAAAAACATCATCACAATACAAAGGCAATGCAAATCATCATATTGAAAAACATAATCATAATACAAGGGCAATGCAAATCATCATACTGAAAAACAACATCATAATACAAGGGCAATCCATATCATTATACTGAAAAACATCATCATACTGACAAAGGCAATGCAAATCATTATACTGAAAAACGTCATCATAATACAAGGGCAATGCAAATCATTATACTGAAAATCATCATCATAATACAAGGGCAATGCAAATCATCATACTGACAAAGGCAATGCAAATCATTATACTGAAAAACATCATCATAATACAAGGGTAATGGAAATCATCATATTGAAAAACATCATCATAATACAAGGGCAATGCAAATCATCATACTGAAAAACATCATCACAATACAAAGGCAATGCAAATCATCATATTGAAAAACATAATCATAATACAAGGGCAATGCAAATCATCATACTGAAAAACAACATCATAATACAAGGGCAATCCATATCATTATACTGAAAAACATCATCATACTGACAAAGGCAATGCAAATCATTATACTGAAAAACGTCATCATAATACAAGGGCAATGCAAATCATTATACTGAAAATCATCATCATAATACAAGGGCAATGCAAATCATCATACTGACAAAGGCAATGCAAATCATTATACTGAAAAACATCATCATAATACAAGGGTAATGGAAATCATCATATTGAAAAACATCATCATAATACAAGGGCAATCCATATCATTATACTGAAAAACATCATCATACTGACAAAGGCAATGCAAATCATTATACTGAAAAACATCATCATAATACAAGGGTAATGGAAATAATCATATTGAAAAACATCATCATAATACAAGGGCAATGCAAATCATCATACTGAAAAACAACATCATAATACAAGGGCAATCCATATCATTATACTGAAAAACATCATCATACTGACAAAGGCAATGCAAATCATTATACTGAAAAACATCATCATAATACAAGGGTAATGGAAATAATCATATTGAAAAACATCATCATAATACAAGGGCAATGCAAATCATCATACTGAAAAACAACATCATAATACAAGGGCAATCCATATCATTATACTGAAAAACATCATCATACTGACAAAGGCAATGCAAATCATTATACTGAAAAACATCATCATAATACAAGGGTAATGGAAATAATCATATTGAAAAACATCATCATAATACAAGGGCAATGCAAATCATCATACTGAAAAACAACATCATAATACAAGGGCAATCCATATCATTATACTGAAAAACATCATCATACTGACAAAGGCAATGCAAATCATTATACTGAAAAACATCATCATAATACAAGGGTAATGGAAATAATCATATTGAAAAACATCATCATAATACAATGGCAATGCAAATCATCATACTGAAAAACAACATCATAATACAAGGGCAATCCATATCATTATACTGAAAAACATCATCATACTGACAAAGGCAATGCAAATCATTATACTGAAATACGTCATCATAATACAAGGGCAATGCAAATCATTATACTGAAAATCATCATCATAATAGAAGGGCAATGCAAATCATC
Organism: Acanthosepion lycidas; assembly: GCA_963932145.1. NCBI lineage: Eukaryota > Metazoa > Mollusca > Cephalopoda > Sepiida > Sepiidae > Acanthosepion > Acanthosepion lycidas. Next base: position 51,490,274 of record OZ010615.1, read on the forward strand.
ATACTGACAAAGGCAATGCAAATCATTATACTGAAAAACATCATCATAATACAAGGGCAATGCAAATCATCATATTGAAAAACATCATCATAATACAAGGGCAATGCAAATCATCATACTGAAAAACAACATCATAATACAAGGGCAATCCATATCATTATACTGAAAAACATCATCATACTGACAAAGGCAATGAAAATCATTATACTGAAAAACGTCATCATAATACAAGGGCAATGCAAATCATTATACTGAAAATCATCATCATAATACAAGGGCAATGCAAATCATCATACTGACAAAGGCAATGCAAATCATTATACTGAAAAACATCATCATAATACAAGGGTAATGGAAATCATCATATTGAAAAACATCATCATAATACAAGGGCAATGCAAATCATCATACTGAAAAACATCATCACAATACAAAGGCAATGCAAATCATCATATTGAAAAACATAATCATAATACAAGGGCAATGCAAATCATCATACTGAAAAACAACATCATAATACAAGGGCAATCCATATCATTATACTGAAAAACATCATCATACTGACAAAGGCAATGCAAATCATTATACTGAAAAACGTCATCATAATACAAGGGCAATGCAAATCATTATACTGAAAATCATCATCATAATACAAGGGCAATGCAAATCATCATACTGACAAAGGCAATGCAAATCATTATACTGAAAAACATCATCATAATACAAGGGTAATGGAAATAATCATATTGAAAAACATCATCATAATACAAGGGCAATCCATATCATTATACTGAAAAACATCATCATACTGACAAAGGCAATGCAAATCATTATACTGAAAAACATCATCATAATACAAGGGTAATGGAAATAATCATATTGAAAAACATCATCATAATACAAGGGCAATGCAAATCATCATACTGAAAAACAACATCATAATACAAGGGCAATCCATATCATTATACTGAAAAACATCATCATACTGACAAAGGCAATGCAAATCATTATACTGAAAAACATCATCATAATACAAGGGTAATGGAAATAATCATATTGAAAAACATCATCATAATACAAGGGCAATGCAAATCATCATACTGAAAAACAACATCATAATACAAGGGCAATCCATATCATTATACTGAAAAACATCATCATACTGACAAAGGCAATGCAAATCATTATACTGAAAAACATCATCATAATACAAGGGTAATGGAAATAATCATATTGAAAAACATCATCATAATACAAGGGCAATGCAAATCATCATACTGAAAAACAACATCATAATACAAGGGCAGTCCATATCATTATACTGAAAAACATCATCATACTGACAAAGGCAATGCAAATCATTATACTGAAAAACATCATCATAATACAAGGGTAATGGAAATAATCATATTGAAAAACATCATCATAATACAAGGGCAATGCAAATCATCATACTGAAAAACAACATCATAATACAAGGGCAATCCATATCATTATACTGAAAAACATCATCATACTGACAAAGGCAATGCAAATCATTATACTGAAATACGTCATCATAATACAAGGGCAATGCAAATCATTATACTGAAAATCATCATCATAATAGAAGGGCAATGCAAATCATCATACTGACAAAGGCAATGCAAATCATTATACTGAAAAACATCATCATAATACAAGGGCAATGCAAATCATCATATTGAAAAACATCATCATAATACAAGGGCAATGCAAATCATCATACTGAAAAACATCATCACAATACAAAGGCAATGCAAATCATCATATTGAAAAACATAATCATAATACAAGGGCAATGCAAATCATCATATTGAAAAACATCATAATACAAGGGCAATGCAAATCATCATATTGAAAAAAATCATCATAATACAAGGGCAATGCAAATCATCATACTGAAAAACATCATCATAATACATGGGCAATGAAAATCATTATACTGGAAAACATCATCATACTGACAAAGGCAATGCAAATCATCATACTGAAAAACATCATCATAATACAAGGGCAATGCAAATCATCATATTGAAAAAAATCATCATAATACAAGGGCAATGCAAATCATCATACTGAAAAACATCATCATAATACATGGGCAATGAAAATCATTATACTGAAAAACATCATCATACTGACAAAGCCAATGCAAATCATCATATTGAAAAACATCATCATAATACAAGGGCAATGCAAATCATTATACTGAAAAACATTAGCAAAATACAATGGTAATGCAAATCTTCATATTGAAAAACATCATCATAATACAAGGGCAATGCAAATCATCATATTGAAAAACCTCATCATAATACAAGGGCAATGCAAATCATCTTACTGAAAAACATCATCATAATACAAGGGCAATGCAAATCATTATACTGAAAAACATCATCATACTGACAAAGGCAATGCAAATCATTATACTGAAAAACATCATCATACTGACAAAGGCAATGCAAATCATTATACTAAAAAACATCATCATAATACAAGGGCAATGAAAATCATTACACTGAAAAACATCATCATAATACAAGTGCAATGCAAATCATTATACTGAAAAACATCATCATAATACAAGGGTAATGCAAATCATCTTACTGAAAAACATTATCATAATACAATGGCAATGCAAAACATCGTATTGAAAAACATCATCATAATACAAGGGCAAAGCAAATGATCATACTGAAAAACATCATCATAATACAAGGGCAATCCATATCATTATACTGAAAGACATCATCATACTGACAAAGGCAATGCAAATCATTATACTGAAAACATCATCATACTGACAAAGGCAATTATACTGAAAAACATCATCATAATACAAGGGCAATGCAAATCATCATACTGAAAAACATCATCATAATACAAGGGCAATGCAAATCATCATATTGAAAAACATCATCATAATACAAGGGCAATGCAAATCATCATATTGAAAAAAATCATAATACTGACAAAGGCAATGCAAATCATTATACTGAAAAACATCATCATAATACAAGGGCAATGCAAATCATCATACTGAAAAACAACATCATAATACAAGGGCAATCCATATCATTATACTGAAAAACATCATCATACTGACAAAGGCAATGCAAATCATTATACTGAAAAACGTCATCATAATACAAGGGCAATGCAAATCATTATACTGAAAATCATCATCATAATACAAGGGCAATGCAAATCATCATACTGACAAAGGCAATGCAAATCATTATACTGAAAAACATCATCATAATACAAGGGCAATGCAAATCATCATATTGAAAAACATCATCATAATACAAGGGCAATGCAAATCATCTTACTGAAAAACATCATCATAATACAAGGGCAATGCAAATCATCATATTGAAAAAATCATCATAATACAAGGGCAATGCAAATCATCATACTGAAAAACATCATCATAATACAAGTGCAATGCAAATCATTACACTGAAAAACATCATCATACTGACAAAGGCAATGCAAATCATTATACTGAAAAACATCATCATACTGACAAAGGCAATGCAAATCATTATACTAAAAAACATCATCATAATACAAGGGCAATGAAAATCATTACACTGAAAAACATCATCATAATACAAGGGCAATGCAAATCATCATACTGAAAAACATCATCATAATACAAGGGCAATGCAAATCATCTTACTGAAAAACATCATCATAATACAAGGGCAATGCAAATCATCTTACTGAAAAACATCATCATAATACTAGGGCAATGCAAACCATCATATTGAAAAACATCATCATAATACAAGGGCAATGCAAATCATCATATTGAAAAACATCGTAATACAAGGGCAATGCAAATCATCATATTGAAAAAATCATCATAATACAAGGGCAATGCAAATCATCATACTGAAAAACATCATCATAATACAAGTGCAATGCAAATCATTACACTGAAAAACATCATCATACTGACAAAGGCAATGCAAATCATTATACTGAAAAACATCATCATACTGACAAAGGCAATGCAAATCATTATACTAAAAAACATCATCATAATACAAGGGCAATGAAAATCATTACACTGAAAAACATCATCATAATACAAGGGCAATGCAAATCATTATACTGAAAAAACATCATCATAACACAAGGGAAATGCAAAACATCGTATTGAAAAACATCATCATAATACAAGGGCAATGCAAATCATCATACTGAAAAACATCATCATAATACAAGGGCAATCCATATCATTATACTGAAAAACATCATCATACTGACAAAGGCAATGCAAATCATTATACTGAAAACATCATCATACTGACAAAGGCAATTATACTGAAAAACATCATCATAATACAAGGGCAATGCAAATCATCATACTGAAAAACATCATCATAATACAAGGGCAATGCCAATCATCTTACTGAAAAACATTATCATAATACAAGGGCAATGCAAATCATCTTACTGAAAAACATTAGCAAAATACAAGGGTAATGCAAATCTTCATATTGAAAAACATCATCATAATACAAGGGCAATGCAAATCATCATATTGAAAAACATCATCATAATACAAGGGCAATGCAAATCATCTTACTGAAAAACATCATCATAATACAAGGGCAATGCAAATCATCATATTGAAAAACATCATCATAATACAAGGGCAATGCAAATCATCATACTGAAAAACATCATCATAATACAAGGCCAATGCAAATCATTACACTGAAAAACATCATCATACTGACAAAGGCAATGCAAATCATTATACTGAAAAACATCATCATAACACGAGCGCAATGCAAATCATTATACTAAAAAACATCATCATAATACAAGTGCAATGCAAATCATTACACTGAAAAACATCATCATACTGACAAAGGCAATGCAAATGATCATACTGAAAAATATCATCATAATACAAGGGCAATGCCAATTATCTTACTGAAAAACATCATCATAATACAAGGGCAATGCAAATCATCATACTGAAAAACATCATCATAATACAAGGGCAGTGCATATGATCATACTGAAAAACATCATCATAACACAAGGGAAATGCAAATCATTATACTGAAAAACATCATCATACTGACAAAGGCAATGCAAATCATTATACTGAAAAACATCATCATAATACAAGGGCAATACAAATCATCTTACTGAAAAACATCATCATAATACAAGGGCAATGCAAATCATCATATTGAAAAACATCATCATAATACAAGGGCAATGCAAATCATCTTACTGAAAAACATCAACATAATACAAGGGCAATTCAAATCATCATATTGAAAAATATCATCATAATACAAGGGCAATGCCAATCATCTTACTGAAAAACATTATCATAATACAGGGGCAATGCAAATCATATTACTGAAAAACATCATCATAATACAAGGGCAATGCAAATCATCATACTAAAAAACATCCTCATAATACAAGTGCAATGCAAATCATTACACTGAAAAACATCATCATAATACAAGGGCAATGCAAATGATCATACTGAAAAACATCATCATAACACGAGCGCAATGCAAATCTTTATACTAAAAAAACATCATCATAATACAAGGGCAATGCCAATCATCTTACTGAAAAACATTATCATAATACAAGGGCAATGCAAATCATCATACTGACAAAGGCAATGCAAATCATTATACTGAAAAACATCATCATAATACAAGGGTAATGCAAATCATCATACTGAAAAACATCATCATAATACAAGGGCAATGCCAATCCTCTTACTGAAAAACATCTTCATAATACAAGGGCATTGGAAATCATCATATTGTAAAACATCATCATAATACAAGGGCAATGCAAATCATATTACTGAAAAACATCATCATAATACAAGGGCAATGCAAATCATTATACTGAAAAACATCATCATAATACAAGGGTAATGCAAATCATCTTACTGAAAAATATCATCATAATACAAGGCCAATGCAAAATCATACTGAAAAACATCATCATAATACAAGGGCAATGCAAAGGATCATACTGAAAAACATCATCATAACACAAGGGAAATGCAAATCATTATACTGAAAAACATCATCATACTGACAAAGGCAATGCAAATCATTATACTGAAAAACATCATCATAATACAAGGGCAATACAAATCATCTTACTGAAAAACATCATCATAATACAAGGGCAATGCAAATCATCATATTGAAAAAAATCATCATAATACAAGGGCAATGCCAATCATCTTACTGAAAAACATTATCATAATACAAGGGCAATGCAAATCATATTACTGAAAAACATCATCATAATACAAGGGCAATGCAAATCATTATACTGAAAAACATCATCATACTGACAAAGGCAATGCAAATCATTATACTGAAAAACATCATCATAATACAAGGGCAATGCAAATCATTATACTGAAAAACATCATCATAATACAAGGGCAATGCAAATCATCTTACTGAAAAACATCATCATAATACAAGGGCAATGCCAATCATCTTACTGAAAAACATTATTATAATACAAGGGCAATGCCAATCATCTTACTGAAAAACATCATCATAATACAAGGGCAATACAAATCATTATACTGAAAAACATCATCATAATACAAGGGCAATACAAATCATCTTACTGAAAAACATCATCATAATACAAGGGCATTGCAAATCATCTTACTGAAAAACATCATCATAATACAAGGGCAATGCAAATCATCATATTGAAAAACATCATCATAATACAAGGTCAATGCAAATCATCATATTGAAAAACATCATCATAATACAAGGGCAATGCAAATCGTTATACTGAAAAACATCATCATTCTGACAAAGGCAATGCAAATCATCATATTGAAAAACATCATCATAATACAAGGACAGTGCAAATCATCTTACTGAAAAACATCATCATAATACAAGGCCAATGCAAATGATCATACTGAAAAACATCATCATAATACAAGGGCAATGCAAATCATCTTACTGAAAAACATCATCATAATACAAGGGCAATGCAAATCATCATATTGAAAAACATCATCATAATACAAGGTCAATGCAAATCATCATATTGAAAAACATCATCATAATACAAGGGCAATGCAAATCGTTATACTGAAAAACATCATCATTCTGACAAAGGCAATGCAAATCATCATATTGAAAAACATCATCATAATACAAGGACAGTGCAAATCATCTTACTGAAAAACATCATCATAATACAAGGCCAATGCAAATGATCATACTGAAAAACATCATCATAATACAAGGGCACTGCAAATCATTATACTGAAAAACATCATCATAATACAAGGGCAATGCAAATCATTATACTGAAAAACATCATCATAATACAAGTGCAATGCAAATCATATTACTGAAAAACATCATCATAATACAAGGGCAATGCAAATCATTATACTGAAAAACATCATCATAATACAAGGCCAATGCAAATGATCATACTGAAAAACATCATCATAATACAAGGGCAATGCAAATCATTATACTGAAAAACATCATCATAATACAAGGCCAATGCAAATGATCATACTGAAAAACATCATCATAACACAAGGGAAATGCAAATCATTATACTGAAAAACATCATCATACTGACAAAGGCAATGCAAATCATTATACTGAAAAACATCATCATACTGACAAAGGCAATGCAAATCATTATACTAAAAAACATCATCATAATACAAGGGCAATGAAAATCATTACACTGAAAAACATCATCATACTGACAAAGGCAATGCAAATCATCTTACTGAAAAACATCATCATAATACAAGGGCAATGCAAATCATCATATTGAAAAATATCATCTTAATACAAGAGCAATGCAAACCATCTTACTGAAAAACATTATCATAATACAAGCACAATGCAAATCATCATACTGAAAAACGTCATCATAATACAAGGGCAATGCTAATTATTATTTTGAAAAACATCATCATAATACAAGTGCAATGCAAATCATTATACTGAAAAACATCATCATAATTCCAGGGACAATGCAAATGATCATACTGAAAAACATCATCATAATACAAGGGCAATGCAAATCATCTTAGTGAAAAACATCATCATAATACAAGGGCAATTCAAATCATTATACTGAAAAACATCATCATAATACAAGGGCAATACAAATCATCTTAGTGAAAAACATCATCATAATACAAGGGCAATTCAAATCATTATACTGAAAAACATCATCATAATACAAGGGCAATACAAATCGTCTTAGTGAAAAACATCATCATAATACAAGGGCAATGCAAATCATTATACTGAAAAACATCATCATAATACAAGGGCAATGCAAATCATTATACTGAAAAACATCATCATAATACAAGGGCACTGCAAATCATCTTACTGAAAACATCATCATAATACAAGGGCACTGCAAATCATCTTACTGAAAAACTTATCATACTGACAAAGGTAATGCTAATATAGTTATGGACAAATCAGAATATACAAAAAAACTGGAAGACCTCATTGCAAATGGCAGCTACAGTAAAGAAACATCCAACAATATAAACAGAATAAAAATTGTTGTAGATCCTAATCAAGAACAAGGACCACTTCTCACCTTAGATATACAGGTAGTTGTAACAGCATTACACTAAGCTACCTCACATATATGTCTCCAAAAATTCACAAAGACGGTATTCCGCTCAGGCCAATTGTGAATGCTGTGTGTGCCATCCTCCGAGTTGCTTCCTAGTAGATATAACTGATCCATTTATAGAAAAATCACTTTCATATGTCTGAATCTCTGTCTACTTCATGGAAATAATCAAAGAGGCTCGCATCCAGTCTAACCAGTTGGTTGCCTGGACATGGTGAGTTTATTCACCAAAGTACCTACAGAGGAGGCACTATCAGTAGTCAGTAAATGGGCCAGTATACCAATAGATAACTTGATGGAGATTCTGACTTTCTGTACACAGCACATACTTCAGAATGGGATCAAGTATATATTGACAGGATGAAGGCTTAGCAATGGCCTCGTCATTATCACCAGCAATGGCAAACATATACATGGAATAAAATGGCATTAGAATCCACATCACTAAAGCCAACCCTATGGCTGAGATATGTAGATGACACCTTCATTCTCTGGTCACACCAGGAGGATGCCCAGCTACTACTGAACAATGTGAAGATCATTGATACAATTCATAATGAGGAGAGAAAATGACACCAAACTCGTATTCCTGGATGTAGTAATATCTCGAACAGAGCATAGATTCAATACATCTGTATACCACAAGCCAACATTCCCTGGAAAATACACCAATTTTAACTCCCATCACCCATACAGTGTAGAGTGTCTACTGCTTACAGCATCAAGCAAAAGTCATAAGTGAAAACCCACAGATAGATAAAGAAGAAATAGTCAGTATAAGCAGTACCCTACAAAGTAACAATTACCCTGGGTACATGGCAGCAACTCTGACAAAAAGGGATAGAAGGGTACAAGTGGTTAGCAACACTCAGAAAATAGCTTCGGTCTGCCTACCCTATGTGAAAGGATTATCGGAAAAAATACAAAAGATAGTGGTTCATATAACATCAGGTCTATATTTCAACATGAAATCAAGCAAGCAGAAATTAGAACACTTCTGTTTCTTTATGAGCTTTTTTCCCTGGTACCCTGACTACATAAATTTAAGTATGCTCCTAGATTGGCATCTAGGTCACATCCATTTACTATTGAAATAGCTAAATGCAAACATCACTTCTACTCCAACAGTTTTTTTTCTTATGCTCTTGAACTCTCCTTTTCCTTGATAACTACAATCTTCAAAAATTTAAATGCAATCTTCTGCGTTCTTGAATCCTCTTCCTCTTTTGTTCGTCCATCAATCCTCCCCATTCTCTATCTTCTCATTCTCTTTCACTTTCACTCCTCTGCATACTAGTGGCATTTCCACCTTGCTTGGGGTGAAATGATTTTTTTTATTGTTTTTTTTTTCAGTATTCCTATCCATTTAGTCATTTTGATTTTACAAAAGAAGTCTCTAATATTATAAAATGTCTTCCTGGCTGGGCATCCAGATTTGTACTGTTGACTTAACAACCATTAAACATTGACTTGGCCAATCATAAAATGCAGTTTTTGTTTGATTACTGTGTTTAAGCAACATTTCTGCCAGTTTTATACAAAACAGGAAATCATTTGAGAATAGCAACTATTCAAAAGGAAACAAACACCATTTGCAGATGTGATTTATTCGTCTTTTCAACGGCAGTAGATACATCTGCTTATCTATCAGTTCACATTCCTCCTCAGTCTTTTGAACAAGAGTAGAGGTTTCCTGTCTGGTTTTAGGTTTCCAGTTCCTTCTAAAGTCAACTTCAACTCTGTACTTCTAATGTCTCTGTTTAAACTCTGAAATTTCATTTACTATTTATTTGTTTTCATTCAATAGGAGTAGATAGGTTTGCCTATAATCCAGTCTTTTGAACAGAAGTGGAGTTTTATCCCTTGTTTCCTGTTTTGGATTGGGTTTCCTATCTAATTCTATCGTCTCTGTTTAAACTCTGAAATTTTATTTGCTATTTATTTATTTGTTTTCATTCAATAGTTTCCAGATTTTTCTAAAGTTTTCTCATTCCCTTTCACTCCCAGCAGTTGCTTGCATCTTAGTGACATTAACATCTTGGTTGGGGTGAATTGAAAAGAAAAAGATTTATAAAAAAAATAGGTGCATGGTCAAATAATTAGAATATTAACATTCCAAACATAAAACCCAAATTCAAATCTCATGATGGTTAGTTTATTGGGATGGGGGGACTTCCTGTTAATATCAGCCTGAGGTGAGGATTACCAGCATACGGTACTATTGGAAAGGGTGTAAAAACCATGCTATGAGTTAACCCAAACTTTATGAGTGAAATTGGACAGATAGCACAAAAGGACAAATCGTCATTTTTTTTTTTTTTTTTTTTAAGCATTTCACCCCAAGCAAGGCGGGAAGCCACTAGGACGCAAGGGGTTACAGAAGATTTGGACCAAGATCAGATAGGAGTGATAAAGCAAAGGATGAGGAGGAGGGTAGTGGATAGATCAAGGCAACTGGAGATGTCAATTGACATTACATTTAAATAGTTGGAGATTATAGCTCCCATGGAAACTGGAATAGGGAAGGGAGTTCCACAGGTGAGAGGTGCGAGATATGAAGCTATTGGAGTAGAAGAGACGGCTACATTTAATAGTTTCGACAGTAAAAGGGTGACAGCGGGATGTCAGTCTTGTAGGACGCTTGAATTTGCAAAGTCTGGGGACCAGCGAATATAGCTCCTCAGAGCAATTACCATGAAAGTATTTGTAAAAAAGACAGAGAGAGGCGACGGCACATCTGTGAGAGAGCGACTGTAGATGAGATGCCAGAACAGGGCCAATTATATTGCATATCCACATCTGGATCTTATCATGAATCCTGAGTCAAACAGAATGGGGCTCCAGACCATATATGGCAGCAATACTTCATGCAAGGGCGAATGGTTGATTTGTAGATCTGAAGGTTCGATTCCGGGGAGAAAAATTTCCTGGCATGGCACAGGGAGCCAACTTTCCTTGCAGTGGACGAAGCAATTGACTCAATATATTTGTTCCATCTCAGGTCAGCAGTCAACGTGAGACTGAGCAGCTGCAGAGAGGTGCTCTCAAGAAGTTGAGCATCAGACAATCTAATGGAGAGCATGGAAGGATCTCTGTGGTGATTAATAGAGAGCAGTTTTGTTTTTCAGGCATTAAAGTTGACCAGCCAATTCCTGCCGCAGTTCACAACCGATTGGAGGTCCTTTTCAAGACACATGGCCAGGTTAGTTTTGTCAGTGACATGAGATTTGTTTTTGAGGCAGGTATAAATTGTGGTGTCATCCACATAGATGCCAACTTGGGAATCTATAATGGTTTGAACATACTGGATTTGTTCAGACTGTTGATCTTGCCAGATTATATGTTTTCTCCCAGATAAATCATAACTAAGGTCTGCTCAGCATAGTTGCAGTATAAACCACAGGTGGGCTCTGTGGGTGTTGAACAAAATCTAATGAGCCTGAGCGAGCGTCTGCAATAGGGATTGGCTAGCTGCTTAGCAGACAGGCATATCCAGATACAAGTGGCCAGACATGCATAAAAAATCCAGTACTAATTATCGATTTTTACTTATAACCTATTAATGTTTACCTTATTTTGAAGACAAGGTTTTGGAAAAAAAAAACTCTAGTTGTATTTGAAAGATATTTACTGAACAAAAATTTAATCTAATACTTTAAAATTTTATCTAATACTTAAAAAATTAGTCTACATTGTTCTAAATCCAAAAGAGCTCAAGACATCAAACTATTTTACTTTCTAGGCTTAAGATATAGTATTTTGGCTTTTGGTTATGCATCAAACTTAACAACAAGCACATATCAGACTGCTGAGTATCTAATATTGAAATTGTTTACACAATTATTGATAGTGAAACAGGAGAGCTATGGTAGAAAGATTTATTCTCCCATCTGTATTTCCCCCATTATGGGCATTATTATATCTCTGATATAATAACACTGTAGTTCATGGATGGAATGGAATGGTTGAAAGGAAAAAGAATGACAAACATGTTTGTTCTCAAAGAGATTTTTATATCACTAAAACATATACAAAATTATATGTACATATATACACATCCTACACATAGAATAATATATCGCATATATCTACACAACAAAACAGAGTGTAAAGAGAAACAAAAAGGAAGATTATTATAAAATAATATGGAGATACTGATGTGTTTGGAGAAGCCATGTTTAGGAATCCAGATTCAAACAGGGCCAGATTCATCTACATCCCAGACGAGGACATATTCCATGAACAGGAAACAACGAGTTTTCCCCAAATTGAGGACAGTGAACTAAAGTTTCATTCTATAAGTGGGAAAGATGTATTCCCAAAGGGAAACAGCACCATGGACTTGTAAGCTGTTGGGGAGGGGTAAGCTTAGCCTTTGCCCCCACCCCATGGCCATGGGGGTGCTAGGCTAAAGAAAGCAACCTTTTGGTTTCATTGCTGCAAAACAATACTTTTGTCACTGTATTAAATAATGCCACTAAGCAGTCTGTCAAAGGGAGATAAGTGCCTTTTGTATCCTTATAATACTAACTGCATTAAGCATTCTGATTGGTCAAGTCCACTGCATGTTTGAAATCCATACAATTGCTATAAATAAATTATAAATTCAAATGAATTAAACTATGCCTATTTAAATATATTTACACATGGCTTGTGTATAACATATCCTATTATAAGTGTGCTAATCCCTCTCTTTGTTAGTTTGCATGACCATTATGTCCTGCCAATAGCTCATAAATAATGGACTATTTCATTTTGTTAGTGTGGAAAAAGGGGAAAAACACTATTTGGTTTCAGTGAGAAAATGAAATAAAAAATGAAGGGAAAATAGACATGTTTAATGGCTAGTTCAGTGAAATGTAAAAAGATGTCATTTGTACCCCCTTACTTCTTAAAATAATTACCAGTATTCTTATTTATGCTTGTTATTTCAATATTTTGCTAAAGTTCTTCAGCTCAAATATTTAACGATGTGACAGAGGAATTTCTATGGATGTTTTATTATCATAGAACTTGTCATGAGCTTTACTCAATCATTAACTAAAGAATTAAGATTAATCAGAAGTTAAAATAGGAAAACCATGAAATTTTCACAGGTTAAAACTAGTATATATTATTATAAGTAAATATATATGATATAAAGAAGCCATATATATATATATATATATATATATATATATATATATATATATACTTTCTTAAAGGATATTACATTCGAACATATGTAAAACTGCTACATAAATGCATTCATGTTTCAATGCATATGTAAAATAAATGCATCCATGATTTGATGCATATGTAAAAATGCTACATAAATGCATTCATGGTTCGATAACTGTTACTGAGACATTTGAAAGAGGCCTGGCTTGTGGAACTAAAGCAATCTACCCTTGTGGACAAATAAAAGTTTCAGTTCAAAATTCCAGGCACCTAAAGAAGGCCAGAATCATACAATGGCTGAAACATTGTAAATATTGCAACAAAGATGAGGACAACAGTCCAAACAATATAAATATCGTAAATAATTACATTACCTTATTTCAGAAATACAGACAGAAATTTAACCATTTAAACATTTGTGTTCAAGTATTTATTAATATTCATATAAGCCACAAAATGTGTATATATTAGGTTGGTGCAAAAATAATGTCGTTTTCTCACATAGCAACATATGTGAGAAAACAACATTATTTTTGCACCAACCTAATAATAATAAAAACTTATGTAAATTTATGTTTATATCTTTTGGCTCTTAATCATCTGAAGTTGATCTGAGGTTTTTGGCTCTTGCATGAAGCAAATTTGGTTGCCCCATCATCATTTAACACCATTCTATTTCAGCAGGAAATATTTTCAAGATTTCTTGAATGGTATATCAAATGTTATTGGAACTTCAACTATGTATTTGGTTAAGTTCAAAACAAGTTTCTTTTCAAAATGAAGGTCTATAGATGCCTTGACCTTTCTAATTGATATAATTGGAAGGTACATTCAGATTGATTGATCTCAACATTGGTTGGACAGTAAAGATAATGCATGAATTGACGGACAGAAAACAGCTTTTCATAGCAGCATATTCCCCCCCACCACCACATTAGTTACTTAATTTATCATTTTAAATGTCAGTACAATGCCTGACTACACAGGTAGAATGGTTCAGAGGTTGGAAACAAGAATTAATCAGCATATACTAGTCAATACTTGAAAAAGTAATTTGCACACGTGCATTAATTTGGCTGGGTCAGGGGAGAACTGAGTAATTGTTAAACAACTATCAATGTGCCAGACATGTTCTTTGTACTTACAATGGCTCACTCCGATATTCACCATAAGGTTTTAAGCTCAATTAAGTCCTTCCAGCCATTCCTTGGTAAACAGGTATGACTGTTAGGTTTAAGTATAATTAGCCTTTGATTTTTATATACCATATATTTCCATATGTAAGACAAACTTTAAATCTCCAAAATCACCCTTAAAAATTGGGAGTCATCTTATACTACAATTTTAAAAAAGAAATCTTAAATTCTGACTGATGTTTGTTGGTAGGCTAACTTTGGCCTTGGTGCAATAACCAATAACATATATAAAAAGATTCACATTATCAAATAAATTGATAATAAAACTAATAAAACCATTTTACCTTATATATTACTGGCATAACTTCATAATAAATTGCCTATTTGGGGAATATCAATAAAATCAACTTGTATCCATGCAAACTCAGCTGAGAAAATGTAAACATCAAGTTATGATTGCATTATTCAGACTGAATAAAAAAATGTTGAAAGTAGAATTTACTATTATCAAAGATTATTGTACTGTTATTAGTGGTATTTTGTGATTGTTGATGAAGTATAAGTAAATGGCCATTAGTACACCAGTCTGTTTGTAACAGTTTAGATATAGGAAAAGAAGAGGAAGAAGAAGAAGAATCAGTAATCACAAGAGATCACATGATAAAATGTAAACAAAATGATGTTTTCCTTTTTAGGGGATGTGTGTAGGAAAAACATTATATAGTTATATAGTTTTGTTATTTCATTTATTTAGAATTTCTAAGGATATAGTAAATAATAACATTTTCAATAACATAATCAGTTGTCTTATAAGTTGTCTTATACGACAAGTATAGGATAAATTCATGAAAATTTGCTATATTTTTTTATCTTGTCTTATCTCGTCGCCTTATACATGGAAATATATGGTATTTATTATATAAGATCATTTCTCTGAAAGCTAATTTTATTTTATCAGAAACCACCAAAAATGAATCTTAATATTTTCTATTAACATCAAATTTTGTTGTATAAATGGACCTCCAATCAGTTGTGAACTGGGGCAGAAATTGGCTGGTTAACTTTAATGCCTCCAAAACAAAACTGCTCTCTATTAATCACCACAGAGATCCTTCCCCGCCCCCCCATTAGAATGTCTGACGCTCAACTTCCCGAGAGCACCTCTCTGCGGCTGCTCGGTCTCACGTTGACTGCTGACCTGAGATGGAACAAATACATTGAGTCAATTGCTTCATCCACCGCAAGGAAAGTTGGCTCCCTGTGCCATGTTAGGAAATTTTTCTCCCCGGAATCGATCCTTCAGATCTACAAATCAACCATTCACCCTTGCATGGAGTATTGCTGCCATATATGGTCTGGAGCCCCTTTTGTTTGCCTCAGGGTTCTTGATAAAATTCAGAGATGGATATGCAATATAATTGGCTCTGATTTGGCATCTCGTCTGCAGTCCCTCTCTCACAGATGTGCTGTTGCCTCTCTCTGTCTTTTTTACAAATACTTTCATGGTAATTGCTCCGATGAGCTGCTTTCGCTGGTTCCAAGACTTCGCAAATTCAAGCGTACTATGAGGCTGGCATCCTGCTCTCACCCTTTCACTGTTGAAACTGTTAAATGTAGCCGTCTCTTCTACTCCAATAGCTTCATATCTCGCACCTCTCGCCTGTGGAACTCCCTTCCCTATTCCTGTTTCCCTGATAGCTATAATCTCCAACTATTCAAATGTAATGTCAATTGACATCTCCAGTAGCCTTGATCTATCCAGTATCCTTCTCCCCATCCTTTCCTCTATCATTCCTACCTGCTCTCACTCCAAATCCTCTATAACCCCTTGCGTGCTAGTGGCTTCCCGCTTTGCTAGGAGTGAAATGCTTAAAAAAAAAAAAATAAGAAAGGTCAAGACATCTGTAAACTTCAAATGTTTTATGAAACACAGAAGTTTCTTTTTATGCATTCAATACAAACTTCTGAAATTGTAATTTTCAGGGGGAAAAAAGGAGTTTGGGGAAAAAGTGAGTTTCATATAGAATTATAATTGTTTTTAATCAGTTCATCCCAAACAAGATGATAATGCCACTAAGACGCAAGGGACTACTGGGAGTGAAATAGAATGAAAAAGATTTTAGAAGGAACTAGAAACCCAATCCTAAACAGGAAACAAGAGATAAACACCTACTTCTGTTAAAAAAAAACACTGCGTCCTGTGAAATGGATGATAGGTGAACATATCTACACCTAGTGAAGAAAAATAAAACTAAATATAGGTGGAGATGTTAGAATTCTAAACAGGAAACAAGGGATAAACCTCTAGTCATGTTCAAAAGACTAAGGAGGACTGTGAACCGGGTTATAGGCAAACATATATATTCCTATGGAAGAAAAAATTCTTCTATATGCCATGCTCCTTCGGGATGTTGGCAATCATGGCTCTCCTCAATTTTCTATCCTATTCTAGCTCTTAGTAAATTTTATTTTTTCTTTATATCTCCTAATCCTCCTTCTGCCAACCATTTACGCAAGCTCATTAGGTAGGTTATTCACTGATTTCCTCTGTCTCTTGCCTTTAATATATCCCTGTCAATGTCAAATTTTCCATGCCATCTCTCCTCTTTATGTGTCTTAGAAATTTCAACTATTTCTTCCTAATGCTAAGTATAAGTATCTTTTCTGTTTCCATTTTTCTTTGCCATTTCTCACATGTTCAGGCCATGACATTCTCAGCATTCTTCTGTAGAACCACATTTCCGTTGTTTCAAGTCTCTTCATCTGTAATGAGATTGTTTAGCCTTCACTGCCATATAGGATGACTGATATGAGATAAGAATTAAGTACTATTTTCTTTCTAATGAAATTTTCCTGTTTCTTAATACTTTGCTTAGCTTTTGGAAGGCATCCCAATGTGTCTTCAGATTTTGCTATTCCAATGTGTCTACAGATTTTGTCATCTTGATGTGTTTTCAGATTTCGGTGTTGCATTTTCCATCCTCTGTTAAAACAATTCCTAGATCTTTAAATTTTTTACTTGTTTGATTTTGGCAACTGCAGTTTGTAATTCGCATATTGTTTTTTTAATGGTTCCCATTGCTGTTAATCTGATATCTTTTGCAAGTATGCCAATGCCATGTTGAAAAAATAAGTTGCAGTAAATTCATTTTCTATCAAAGAAAGCAAGTTATCCATATATATGAAGCCAATTTATTTACAGTCCACAAACAAATAGTTTCACTGAATGAGAAAACAACAGTTCTTAAGACGCCATCATCATATTGTTAATGACCTTTTATGAATCACAGGAAGAAGGTGGAGTTAATTTACTGGGGAAATATGAGAAGAGCATTATGTCTGATGTCACCGGATGCATATCTCACCAGGATTCCATCTTAAAAGAATCCTGAAATTCTGGCTATACAACAGCTGTCTCAACAGAAATTCTCTCTTCTTCACTTTACCATTCTGGAGACAGAAGATCCTAGTTTGGTAATCATTTCAAAAAATGATTCATCACGTCTGGCAATGGACTATAAAGTTTGATGACAGCAATACCTGCACAGCATACAGTCTTTCCAAATACAACATACCTGTTGCTCAGACTTACTGACAAATGTTTTAAGATTGATATTATCCCAGCTAGTACCCTTACTAGTGTTACTGATAAAGAATGATATATTCCTTATTGGTATTGTTTAAGCATATTCTACAGATAAAGAATAGATTAATCAAAGTCTGGTGCTTCTGATATGTATTTAGAGATTTTTGATAAAATGCAAAGAAATATCTGCAATGTTATTGGTCCTGACCTGACATCTCATAATGTAGATTCCCTGTGGCTTTTATATAAATACTTTCAGTATAGTTGGTATCTTGACTTTATGAATTTAAGAGCAGTACTAGATTGGTGGTAAGGTCTCATCATTTTACAGTTGAATTGGTAAGATGTAACTGTAAGTTCTATGCTAACAGTTTCTTCTACTGCACTTCTCATTTGTGGTACTCTCTTCTGGCTTCTTTCTTTCCAGTCAACTTTGATCTTCACAATGTCGATCATTATCTTCTGTCTTCTTAATTCCTGTTCTTTTATTGTTCTTCCTCCTATATAATTTTTATCGTATTCTCTCACACTCAGTAACCCCCCGTGTCCTAGTGGCTTTATTGCTTTGCTTGAAGTGAAATGATTAAAGAAAGAAGCAAAATAGTCAATTCTTGATGCGTTTTTAATGAAATTATAGCAATCTACCAAGACCAATTATATCATATTTATTTTTTTAGTTTTGTATTTTTTACTTAGGCTGAGACATTGATAGAGTGTGTAAGCAACATAGAAGTTTTAAGGAAAATGAAAAATCTGAATGATACCCTTGAGAAAGTTATGCATCCATCTCTTCTCTCTTCTGCTATGGTTAAAATAACAGGACAGACCGGATCCTATAGCCTTGTTTTGTAGTCAGTTTAGGAGCTAAAAACAGAGTTTAAACCACTTGCTGCCTTGTTTGTCTTGTCTCATTAGGAAAAGGCTAAAAGAAGGTAATTTCAAAAACAAATCCACTTCTGAGAGGAGGGATGGGGTAACCTCAGAATCCCTGGTGCCAAATGAACAAGCAAGCCATTGTATTATTATGCTACTATTGCTTGATGTTAAAACCATGGTACCAGATGTGTAAGTGAGGCCAAATTTTTAAAAATTTAATATTTAAAACTCTGTATTTTCAATTTTTTGGATTGTGCATAGTGCGCTTTTTAATACAACCATCCTCTGGTTGGACTCAACTCTGACCAACAATCAGTTAAATATATATATGTATATATATATATATATATATATATATATATATATATATATATATCCATTCAATAACATCAACTATGATATCCTTGATAATGGCTAATAGAAAAGCCAAATGCTAAAAGCATTTGTATATGCAGAATATTACGACAATTTTTGCACACTTTATGCACAGAAAAGAAAATTAATTAAAAAGCTTAATTGCAGAAACTTGTCAGTCATCTTTACAGAAACTTATATAAAAGAGGGATTGCAGCCCAAATACACAACTACATACATATATATATATATATATATATATATATATGTGTGTGTGTGTGTGTATGTGCGTGTTTGTGAATTGAGTTCTCTGAGTTGCTGGTGTATTTCATATAGAAAAAAATCTTAAAATTCCCTTCCTTTCTGCCGTACGAAGATGGCCTAGAGGTAAGATATCTGACTGATGTGAAATCAGTTGGCTTTCAAATGTAAAATTTAAAATAATTATAACAGAGAACATTCCCCCAGGTCCTTTAAAAATCACCATCACAATGATCATAGTTACAATAAGTTTGTCTTTGCAATTTACCACTAAGGATGATGGGAGAGGAGATAGAAAGTACTTGGGTAAGAAAAAACTACAGAGCTTTCCTTAATGCATTTTAACTTAACATCAAGAAGCTGATTAGAGAACTAGAAAGGATTATTATAAAATAAATAGACATAATATGTCTGTATTATTTAATGAAACATGTTTGAATGAATATATGTGCTGCCTATATATATATATATATATATATATATATATATATATATATATATATATATAAATGGACGCATATAAGTGTGTTGGACAGCATGAGTTATTCCATTGGGTGTTCTGGTATTACCCACAATCTATAAATCTATAACTCAATTAATTTACATTTATCTTAACAGATTTAAATTTAAATACCCCATCACTTAGTAGTACAAAAGCTTTTTACTGTGAATCCCAGAAAAACACATTCCAGGGCTGTTAGAAGAGACACCACATAGTAGGAACTGATATTAAACTACAAACAAAAATCCTGGCCATAAATAAACTCCAAACCCAGACCGCTTCTTCCAGGATAAGCTACTTTATGCCTCCACCAATCGCTAACACAAACCCACTCTCATTAACAAGGCGCTGACTAGAGGAAGACTGACTTTGAAAATAAATTTAGAATGATGCTCTGAGACAAGTACTTAGAGGCTGCCGATAGCCGTGTGAAGAACGGTTTGAAATAGACTATACCTATGTTGAGGTAATTTTTGTTTTTTGCTGTGATATATATATATATATATATATATATATATATATATATATATATATATATATTGAGACATGTTTCATTGAATAATTTAGACAAGTTTTTGGTGTCATTATTAAAGGAAGAGAGAAAATAACATCAAAATCTTTGTCTGTGAATATGAAAGGATTCAATTGAAAATAAGTAGACAAAACTTGTCTAAATTATTCAATAAAACATGTCTCAATGAAAACATGCTGCCAAAATGCAATATATATATATATATATATATATATGAAGAAAAATATACAGAAAAAACAAACAAAAATCCTTATATGCAATTATGCTGTTTTAATGTTAATATAATGTCAACGTCGAACGTTTTGGTCTAATAAACCATCTTCAGGACATATTCATAAAATATAATTAACATTATCAATTCAACATGACAATAATGTTAATTATATTTTATGAATATGTCCTATATATTTTTCTTCATACTGTCGGATCTATATCCATATATTTGCTTACATATATATATATATATATATATATATATATATGCAATATATATGCAATATATATATATATATATATATATATATATATATATATATATATATTGCATATATATATACACATATATTGTTTTAAACTTGGTTTTAATGTGCAAACCAATATGTGTTGTGTTCAAGCGGGAACTTTGTGAAAATAGAAACTACTAAAAAGAGAATCAACTAAAAAACTCTTGCTTACTAAACTACTGACTAAAAACAGCCTTTCAAAAGGTGTCTGCCATTTGTATATTCAGCCAGGGATATTGATGAAAGATGGTTGCTTAAACAAGATTTAGGCTCAACAAACTAAACACAGCAGCTGGATTCTAGGGGTTTCCATTTTGAAAGTAATGGAGTACACAATTCACTTGGTATTGATCAGTAGAAGCAAGTGCGTTTGGCATCTAAGCTAAAGTGCTGAGTCATCATTAGTCACATAAGAATAGCCAATAGTGATTGCAGCTTCTCTTGGCATCGTTGTACAAATGGATAATATCAGTAGTATGAAAACTAGCAGATGTTCCTAGATATGGGCCAAAGTGGTTTCCTCACATCTCTAACCCAAGGCACATTATTGTTGGTAAAAATAATATTCTGACTACAAAATGTTTAGTCAAAAGAAGAAAAAAAATATAAAACTGTATAGTTATAATATGTCATAGATTTCTTATAGTACAAATTTGCTATTTGTCTATATTTCTGAGATGAGGTATTATGTACACTATTTTCATTATTCGGACTATTGTCCTCATCTTTGTTGCCATATTTATCACAACGTTTCAGTCGTTGTACACTCTGTCCTCCTTCAGGTGGTTGGAATGTCGAACTGAACCCTTTATTTCGCTTGCTGTGGTAGGCTGTTCTAGTTCCACATGCCATTTCTAAAGGATGTCAGTTAATTCACCTCTCCCAGTTCTCTACTTCCTTGACCAGGTATTGAACTCACAACTCTTTGGGTCCTGTCACTGGATCTAACCAATGCCTTTATCCACTGTACCATGTGTTCTTAAGCAAATCGGTATATGAATTTCTGGGACTTATAAACTTAATGTCTTCAGCAACATTTTTTACCAGTGCTCATATTGCAATTTTTGTTGTTATTATTGCATGTTTTTTACCGGAGCTCATATTTCAATTTTTGTTGTTATTATTGCTTTTCTCTCGTATTTCTTATTACTGGTTCCCATATTGTATTCATTTCTATGCTTGGTCAGCAAGCAAAATAAAGGGTTCAGTTCAATATTCCAACCACCTGAAAAAGGCCAGAGTGTACAACAGCCAAAATATTGTGATAAATATGGCAACAAAGATGAAGACAATAGCCTGAATAATGTAAATTGTACAAATTTGTAATAACAAATTTATTGAGAATTTTAAAGAACAATTACAACTACTATTTCAAGTTGAATTGGCATGAATAATTCTGTTACAACTGATATTAAGTTTCTATTTAATGTGCTGGAGATCATTTTTAATAGGCAGATGGAAAATCCAAACTCTATATCATATAAAAGTATGGAATATTATGATAAGTTGACTGACACAAAATATTCAAAGTAAAATATGTCAGATGGAGTATGTAAAAAACAGTTGGAAATTTAATATTTTATTCTGTTCTTTTGTTCTGTAAGAACATATCAGAACAACTGAAGAAAAATAAGGAAAAATTGTTACCATATGAGGTAATAAAATATGCGCATCACATCTCCTTTCTTGCAGGCCTGGGTATGATAAACTACGTCCGGCAGTATGGCCTCTGATCAGGAGATTGGAGGTTTTGAGGAGTGTGGAACCACCTCTTAACTGCTGTTGTTCCCGGGTCCTTCCTGACCCTAGGGTGGTAGCATCTTTTAGGGCTTAGTCCTGGGTATGACCATAAATTACATCTGGTAGCAGGGCCTTTGATTAGGAGATTACACAAAAGCTGAGTATCATTTACCATGTAATCAATTGTGAAAGCAGAATAACATAAATTATATTTTTATTACTTTAAAGCTCCCAAGAAAATTAAATTTTGGCATTAAATGACCCATAAAAGAGTTGATATGCCATTAAACAAACAAATCAACAAATCAATTTCCCCTCTTCTTGCTTGTAACCAGCACAGTAAAATAAACATATTTTAGCAGGAAAGTAAAATAAAGCTTCTATTTAGAGTTGTTGCTATGTTACAGCATGGCATTGTTGCTCCTCAGAAACAATGTGGTTAGTTAGAAAATGTTTTGAAAATTTAACAGTAAAATTGAAAATAAATATCTGTGAGACTTGTACATAGGAAAATGTTAAGATAAAATGCAAAATACGAAGATTTGATTTTGGAAATAAAAGAAACTTATGGTAAGAAAAATAAATTGAGTTTATCTAAAGGAAATAATCAATATAGATATTGGATATTATATAAACTGAGAAATCATATTCTCATATCAAAATCAAATATTTGGTCATTGCATTTTGGGGCTGAGTGTTTTTGAGAAGAAAAAAGATTTTTGTTGCTCTGGGATCTTTTTTGGTGACATACATTTTAATAAAATCCTAATTTTTGGTGTCACATTTTGTAAAATCATCATTTTCATTTGATGAGTAAAATTTAACCCTATCTATTATTCAAATATAAGAATTCAAATCAATATCTCATTTAAATATTCATTATTTGGGAGTTTGATTAAAAATATGAACGGCAAACATAGAGAAATATACCACAATAAGACAGAGTGCCAAAAGGACTATTTTTTCACTGGCATCATTTTTTTACTTACCTTCACACTTTGGCAATGATTATTGTTTCAAAAAGCAATGATTAGTAATAAGACCTAAACACAAGATGAAAGTGAATGAATTTATACATTTTCATAAACAAAAATTTTTTCTAGAAATACAATAGATGTGGAATGAAATACCTTTACTGTAACTGCTCCGAGGAGCTACTTTTGCTGGTTCCCAAACTGCATGAATTTAAATGTGCTATGAGGTTGACATCTCAGTCCCACCCTGTCATTGTCGAAACGGTTAAATGTAGCTATCTCTTCTACTCCAATAGCTACATGTCAGTGGAACTCCGTAACCTCTTAATTACTTCCCTGATAGCTATAATCTTCAAATATTCAAATGCAATGTCAATTGACATCTCTAGAAGCCTTGATCTATTCCTTGTCCTTCTCTTCATCCTTTCCTCTATCAAACCTCTTTACTCTTGCTCCTAATCTCTGTAACTCCTTGGGTGCTAGTGGCACTCCCACTTTGCTTGGAGTGAAATGCTTAAAAAAAAAGGTTTAGATCTTATTCGTTTCAATGTGATATGGCTGTAAGCCATGATAAAACCATGGAGATGTAACCCAATGACTACAGCTGGTCATTGAACTGATAATGATAGAAGAATTCTCTTTCCTTAATTATGACTTTGACAAAAGAAGGAAATGTGCTGATTCATCGATTAAATGAAAGAAATCATTTTACATTAAAAAATATCTAGTCAAAAGTCATTACTCATATGGTCAGTCTTCTACTAATTTGCATTATTTCTAAAGATGGAATATGTGAATACCAGTTGAATGTTAAAAATTTGATTTTCTTGTCAATGTTTTGCTTCTTTTATCAAAACATAATTGAAAAACTCTAAGGAAAAATTGTTACTATAACAACCCTGCTACATAAAATATTGTGATCAATTTTATAAAATTTTAAAATATATCTGAGCAAATCAATGAGGTTTTAAATAGGAAATATGTTAAAATATAAATATGGTAATTTGACATAGGAAAGCAAAATAGATTGAAAGTAAGTTATGGTAAGGAAAATAAAGTGTGTATAGCCAAAGAAAAAAAGATTTGTTTGACCCCAGCATTTTTTAATTAGCAGTATTGCCATGGTAATGAATTTCCTTAGTTTTATTTATTAGATCTTGATAAAGCTCACATAAAAGGAATGAAATGCCAACAAGAAGATAAGGTTTTCACCATCCAACCGGTTCTCATATTCTGTTTGTATATATTATCGCAATCATTTATCATTTACTTTATTACTTGTGTATAAGCCGACTTCATTTATAGTGTGACCCCAGAATTTTTTGGCACAAATTTTAACACCTTCAGAAAAAAACATACTTGTGTATAGTGCAACTGATTACTGAAAATGCATGATTTTTTAACCTCTTCAAAAAGAATTACCTGTGTATAGTGCAACCAATCACTGAAATGCATGATTTTTTTAACCCCTTCAAAAAAAATTACCTGTGTATAGTGTGATCCCTTATTTTTTGCATAAAAACTGATCATAAAAACTCACACTCTACTTGAGTATATACAGTAAATATCTACATGAGTTAATATTTGTAAGTGTAGCTTTTGTATTAAAGGAGTTTGAGAATTTTCTGACAGGTTAGTGAGACTTGTTATCACATGTTCACTAATCAGAAAAATAACTAATTTAAGAAAAAGCAGTTACCATGGCAACCCTTCTACATAGTATTTTTCAAATTGACCACAACAGTTCATAAAATTTAAAAAAATATCCATGAACATATCAATAAATTTTCTTTTTTTTTTTTAAATAAAAATCAAAGAAATTTACATTTTGCAGTAGCTGTTAGTGAAGTGTTGTCTTTCAATGCGAGGCTAATGTCTGTGCTATAAGTCATTTGATATGTTTCTTTGGTCTGCTTATCTTGATACAACTGGATATTTTCCTCTTCAGTGTCAACAGCTAAACCTTGCATAACCTGATAGTTCTGAATTCAGTATTTCTTGGTCTACATTTTGTTTAAAGAATACTATCTGTTTTATAATAGCTGTTACATTTACATACACTAAATGTAACAAACACTATTAGACAGATAGTCATGATAATTATGCTAATTGTAGTTACTGAAGAATTAGCTGACTGTGTTTGAATTATAAGAATCTCATCATGTAAAAATAACAGATTTTAATATTAAAAAACAAAGAACTACTGAATTTAGTTTCTGTTTAAATATTTTTAATTTGATGAAAGTAAACTTAAATTTGGGTTGTGTTTGTGGATTTTAGGCTTTTGTTGGATTATTCTAATGACAAATCATTTTTATTATTATGGATTCTATAAGTAGACATTAGTTGTGTTTATACTAGAGTCTACAGGTAAACATTTATACTTGAGTCTGTAACCATTGTCTTTCAACATCAGGCTAATGTCTATGTTACAAGTCATTTGATATGTTTCTTTGGTCAGTTTGTCTTGACATAACTGGACAGCAAAATCTAGCAGAGGTTTATACTTGAGCCTATGGATTATCATTGGTCAGTTTCATTATTGAGCCTATGGGCAAACATTAGCCATGTTCATAATTGAATCTGTAGGTGGTATCTTTTTGGGGGTATGGTTTTACTCCTTCTATAAGGGACCCAGTTTGAGTATTCTAGAGACCACTGACAGGGCAATTTAAATTTAGGTAATCTTTAGGTAATCCTATTGAAAATAAATATTATAGAACACTGCAGACTCAAAAGGGCTGCAGTTGCACCAAGATGCATTTGCAGTTTCAGTAGAAGTTAATTTCTATTCAAGTTGAACTGGAGGAAGGGGAAGTTGATTCATGCCTTTCCTAAGAGCTTTAGTGCAAAATGAACACAAACTATTCCTGATAATTTTTTAATACAGTTTACAGATTCTATTTTTAATGTCACTGCAAGCCACATCTCTGGTATAAATTGTAATAAAATTTAAATTTGTAGCAAGAAGGGAGTGAAATTTGCTGAATCTTTATAAAAACATTTTCTAATTCTTATTTATTTGTTACTGCAATTATATGTTTCTGTCCCTTGTTTTGGCAAATGAGGCAATCAAAAGTAGAAATCAACAGACAATAAAGTCAGTGAAATAGTGTTATCAATTTTCTTTAAATATCTGCCTATATTGTAATTATTAACATTATTTACATTGTTCAAACTGATGTTCTCATTTTTATTGCCATATTCATGATGTTTCGGGTATTGTATGCTCCAGCCTTCTTCAGATGATTGAAATTTTGAACTGATTTTGATACCTAACAAAAGTGATGGAAAGAAAAAGATTCTAATTGAATTTGGCTAGATATAAAAAATAAAATTCTAGCATCACCAGCACCTCTCGTTTGTGCATAATCTGTAATTGGACTAACATGACAAATTTAGTCTGATGAAGTTGTGAAGGGCAAATCATGTCACAAGTATACCTTTTCCACTTTGTTATACATTTCCTTAATATTGTTCTTGATATATAAAAATATATATCATTATATATATATATATATATATATATATATATATATATATATATATATAATATGAATGGCTCAAACACTAATATTCCATGGTTATAATTTATTACACTGGAATTGTAATCATGATCCAATTCATCAGACCTACAAATTCAAAAAGAAATTGGAAAATATAACTCCAGGTATAAAAACAAGATTTTAGTGAAAGTGTATATGTGAGAGTGAGAAACAATGGTGAGAGGGAAATGTATGAAAGCTCTAGAGAGAGGTGTAATAGAAGAAAGAAGAGGAGGAAGGCCTAAAGATGAAGGTGGAGATTAAAATTTAACAGAGAGAAGTTTTAAAGAGAGGAGTTAAATAACGGCTTAAATGAGTGAGATACAGATAAATATGAATTATTTTCAGATGCATAAATCACTACCGATTTGCTGACCTAAAATTAAAAAACAGACACCGGAATCGTGTGGATACATTTGTGGGGACAATAAAAAATGATATGATCTAAACTTAAAATCCAGCCAATTCGTACTGCTGATGTATATGTGAAAATTTTGTATTATTAACCTTATGTATACAAGAAAAGAGAAGATGAGAGAAAGGAAAAAAAAATAAAAAAGAAGTTGGGGGCGCAAACTAAAAACGAGGGCATTTATAAGAGAACTGTTGCGTAATCAAGAATACAAAAAGCAAGTAATATCACCTACAGGTTACAAATTTAACATCAACATATAAAAAATTAAAGAATAATTAATCTAGTAAAGACCTACTATTTATATGCCCCAAAACACATGTATATACACACATACACAACAACATATCTATACATACTCGCACGTACATACATATACGTGTACACACACACACACACACACATATATATATATATATATATATATATATATATATATACACATACACTCATGTATATTCACATACACACATATATACACATAGACATACACACATGTGCACACAAACACATATACATAAAACTTAACACACATTCATACATATATACACACACTCATCTAAACAAATATACAACGTATCTACATACATATATATATATATATATATATATATATATTAAGAAGTAAAAAGTAAAAGGTAAAAAGCCACACATCCATCCATACATACATCAACATATAAAAATAGATGGGCAGAATTAAACTAATTTGTAGTTTAAAAACTACTGAGGAAAAAAACAGTTAACCATATTAAAAAACACATGGGGTGTGATTAATGTGTATATATCTATTAAGGATTGGGATGACTTGGGTAACCAATTCAATGACGTGCACACACATATATATATATATATATATATATATATATATATATATATATATGTGTATATATATATATATATATATGTGTGTGTATATATATATATATATATATATATTTGTGTGTGTGCATATATATATATATATATATGTGTATATATATATATATATATATATATATATACGTGTGTGTGTGTGTGTGCACGTCATTGAATATGACAAAGTGCTTTTATTTAGTTTTTTATACAATTTCTCATGTGATCTAACAATTTTTTTATTTTTAGATGATAAATTATATAAAAACTGTCCAAATGTTCTTTTTATCTGAGTGTTTTGGCTATACATTTAGCCATTTTCAAGGATTAAATATTTTAATATTATATTAACTGCTAAATAAGAAATAGTTTGTTGTATGTATGTTTTATAAAATGTTTTCATTTTTCAAAACACGGTCAAGCCACAATGTCCATGTTCATAGTTAATATTATTAAATGTTGTTTTTTTTTTGTTTTTATTAATAAGGCTTCCATTATTTTTAGCCTTTTTTGCATGTAGATGATAATATTATATTAGTGTTGTCAACAAGTATGTTACAAATAGGGTCCGGTACATCTTCATGAATATTTAAATGAGTTTTTATATAATTTATCATCTGAAAAGAAAAAAATTATTATATCGCATGAGAAATTGTATAAAAAACTAAATAAAAGCACCTTGTCTGTTGTATTCAATGAAATGTGCATGAAAGAAGGATTATTGCCTAAATACACACACATATATATATATATATATATATATATATATATATATATATAGAGAGAGAGAGAGAGAGAGAGAGGTATAGGGTTAGGTAAATCAGATAACTAGATATTAGTAACTGTATACGCATGTGCTAGCATGAAAAAGCTGGTAAGCAAATAAATAATTATCAAATTTAACCAAGAGGTGTAGACATAATAGTGCTAAATGTGATTAGACAGAGCTGAGAAATTTATATTAATAAATACAATAAGCTATATCTGACTTGGGTAACCAATGAAACTCAAGTTGTACATCAATTCATCAGACCTTCAAATCCAAATTTGGATTTGAAGGTCTGATGAATTGGGCTGTTTTTATGACCCTAATGAAATAAATTATTACCTCATGAAGTTTTAGTGTTTATGCCTTTTATAAGAAAAATTATTGCTCTGTTTCTAACATAGAGCTCTCCCTGGATTTACAACCTTTTGGAAATACCCATACTCTTCACTAATATTATCATATATATATATAATTTAATATATATATGTATATATATATATATATATATATATATATATATATATATATATATATATATATATATATAATTTAATAAATTTATATATTTAATTTTCCATTGGATTGCTAAGGCTACCAGTGCTTTTGGCAAACTCCGCCATTGCTTATGGAATGAGTGGGGTATTCAACTGGATACAAAAATTCGGGTTTCCGGGGCTGTTGTCCTTGCCATCCTTTTGTATGGCTCAGAGTTGTGGACTCCATACAGGTACCATATACACCAGCTGGATGTTTCCCATAAAAGCTGTCTGCGTGCCATCTGTGGAGTTAACCTTCAAGATAGGACATCTAATGTAGACCTGTTTAACAGGTGTAATATTGGAGGAATCAAGACTTTTCTCATACAGTCTCAGTTACAGTGGACTGGTCATGTCTTGAGAATGTCTGATGACAGGATACCCAAGATCCTAATGTACAGCCAATTAGATCAGAGCTACAGGAGTGTAGGATGCCCATGGCTAAGATAAAAATACAAGCTGAAGAGCAACTTGTCAGCTGTTAATATACCTCATAACACCCTTGAGCACTTAGCCTTGGAGCGGGTAGAATGGAGATCAGCATGTTTTAGTGAACTCAGCAGTTTCAATCAGCTTGTCTGAATCGTCTTCAAGAAATGAGAGTAAGATCTAAAAGGTCAGCCAATCTAACAGTGATCTCATCCCACAATCCTTACTCTTGCTCCATATGTGGCCTTCTTTGTAAATTATTAGACGGTCTTAAGTGTCACTTAAGATTATTGCACAAAATTTCATGACTGAATCAATTGGGTATGTATGTATGTATGTATAAATACAATGATTGACAATGTACTTCTGTTAAGTTTTTATCGTGTTTTTCATGTGTGTGAACAAAAGATTTTATTTTTGGATTTAATGTTTTTTGTTTTGTTTTTAATCATTTTATCCCCAGCAAGGCAATAAAGTCACTGAGACACAAGAGATGAGTGTGAAAGAATAAGAAAAAGAAAAACATTACTAAGGAGCGAGAACAATAAAAAAAGAGGAATCAACAAGACCGTAGATAGTGATTGACATTGCATTTGAATTTTTGAAGATCAAAGTTGGCTGGAAACCAGAAGAGAAAAGAAATGCAAGAAAAAAAAACTTATAGTTATATATAACCAGTTCAACAGTAAAATGATAATATTATAGAGCAAAGTCTATTAGAACAATTACCATTTAAAGCTTTTATAGAAAAGGCATAGGGAAGCTACATCATAGCGGTTGGGAAAGGGACTGATGCTGGGATGCCAGGTCAGGACCAATAATAGTACACATTCTTCTTTGTATGTAGAAATTGTTCAAATGTTCATTCTGTTGTGGGCAGGTGTATGTGTTGAGAGATAAAATATGTGTCTCCTGAAATGTCTTCAACAAACATAGCAGACTTTGGATGTGAATCCATGTAAAGAAATGAGGAGAAACAACAAAAACTAATATATATGTACAACAAATGATAATGTATTAACAATAAAGGGTTACAAGTGACAAAGACAAAGACATGTGTGTCAAAGGAATGTGAAAACTGTTTTGGTCCAAAGTATGTGTAGCGAATGAATGTGCATACGTACGTGTGTGTGTGCGTATTGTTCATGCATTTCCCAGAGGGAACGTGTTCTCCACAGTGGGTTACATGCTGACAAATAAGCGGATAAGGTGAGAAGAGAGTGATAAAAATTATCCCAGAGTATTTATAGTCCTGAGAGCATCCCATAGTAGTGGTTTCAAAAATTAGATAACCTGACAATTCATTCCGTGAATCTTCAGCTAATATATTAAACATTTTCAAGGATTTTCTTTGTGCAATTGGAGATGGTATATAAGTTGCTGATACATATACTTATTTTTAGTTCCTGAATACAGCCAGTACATTATGGTCATGTTCATATTTTATGTTATTAATGATTTGTTTTTGTTTTTTATGATAAGGACTAATATTTTTTAGATGTATTGAATAATTTCTATGTATACTAAAAAAATGGAATCTCTTGTTTGCACTCAAGAAAAAAAACAATAAAAACACAACATATATAAATTATATGTGTATAATGCTAAAAAACCCAAAATGACATGTCCTTTTTTTTCTGACATTTTATATTTAAACCAAATAATAGTTTTAGGACAATAAATTAGTTCTGGAGTTAAGATTGAGATTTAGATGTGACTGAAGTTGAATTTTTAAGACAAGATTCAACATGTTTCCTTTTCTTGATACCACTGATAGAAAAAAAATGTTCAGATGTTTACTTTGATCATCTGCATTCAAATCGCAAAGTCCAATGCAAAATATTTCATATTTCATTGTTAAGATAGCATTTATTATAAGTTAAGATTTATTATGTTCATGTGTGTGAATAGGGTAGCCAAAACATCCCAACCAGTTCAGGCAGCTTTCAACACCTGTAAACTGACAGGCTTGATTACACTATCAACACTAGTTGAAAGGTGAAAGATACAATACTTACCTGTATTTCTTTCTTCTGACACTAGTCAAATCTTTGAAGTTTTTTCTTTTTTTTATTAGCATCAAATAATTTTACCATGGTCTATTTATGCTTAGCAAATTCTCAAGTTTAAGTTTTATTTCATATTTTAATATGCAAATTTTAAAATTTTTTGTTCTGCTTACAGTTTTGTAGTAATTCCCTTGTAAAAATATTTGAATTCTATTGAACAGGAGTAGAGGTTCATCCCTTGTTCCCTGTTCAGGATATGCTTTACCGTTTCTCTTTCTTTCTTCTACCAGGGTCACAATAGTTTAACTGCCTTAACTTTTTGGTGATCAGACTAACTAATGACTGTGACTTTTCCTTAACACCATAATTTTGTCCCTTTCTGCTTTCTCTATAAGTACTTTCACAGTACTAGACTGGCATTGAGATCTCATCATTTTACATTTGAGCTGGATAGATGTAACCATAAATTCTATGCTAACAGTTTCTTTTCTCACACTTATCACTTGTGGAACTTCCTTTTGGTTTCATGCTTTTCAGACAACTTTAATCTGCAAACATTTTAATGCATTGTCAATCACTATTTACTGTCCTCCTGATTACTCTTTCCTCTTCCTGCTCATTATTAATTTTTCTATTTCTAATTCTTCTACACTCTGTAACCCTGTGTCTTAATGGCTTTAATGCCTTGCATGGGGTGAAACTGATTAGAAATAAAAAAATTAGTTTTTATGTGCAGTAAGGGTAAATTCAAATTTCAAAGAGGAAAGTTTTATTAAAAAGCAAAATTTATTTTGAAATTTGAGAAAGGTGAAATTTTATTTTAAAATAAAGTTGCATAATAAAAAATTCGAGTCTTGCTTAAAATATGCTTAATTTTTGGACTAATCAGACACTTTCCCTGCTCATAAGTTTCATGCTAATAAATAAACTAAAAACTCTGTACATTTTCAAAATCTGGCATATGTATAAAAGCCATCAATTTTATACAACAGAAATATTTTCTTGCAAAACTATCACTGAGAGTTTTACAATACACTAATTTATAAAACATTAAGTGTTTAGTACTTAATGTTGAATCAGATGAAAATTTACCTGTCCGAGAGTAGCTCTTCCATGTATCATCTCAAAGTTTAATCATTAGAAAATGCATCTGAACAGGGTTAATTGAGATAGTTATATTGTTTGAACAAACTCTTTTCAGATTGAATTTATTTCTAAATTTTACCAGTTTTAAGATAAATTTAATTTGTGAGCTCTCCACAAAAGTTTAAACCTCTGTAACTCATAACCATCTTTATAGCAGTCTACACCTTAGTGTCATCTATGCAAGCTAATACCAGTGTCAGTGCAATATTTGATATGCCCCCACTAAATCTGGATGTTTCCCACCCCAATTTTCACAATGTAGTATTCATATAAAATACAAATTTTATTGCAACATAATTATGTACAATAATGTATTATATACAATATACATGAACAATTCAACTGAAAAATTGAAAATAAATCCAATGTATCTAAATACAAAATAAAGAGATATGTCATAATAGATCAATCCATCTTAAATAAATCAAAAATGTATTGCGGAAATTTTTAACAGCAACTTGAGATTTTCTTGTTAAAAGTTGAAG
Organism: Acanthosepion lycidas; assembly: GCA_963932145.1. Taxonomy (NCBI): domain Eukaryota; kingdom Metazoa; phylum Mollusca; class Cephalopoda; order Sepiida; family Sepiidae; genus Acanthosepion; species Acanthosepion lycidas. Next base: position 51,524,781 of record OZ010615.1, read on the forward strand.
AATTTTAACACATTCAACATTATGGATAAAAAATAGTGAATTTTATATAGGGTTTGTTTGAGACTTAGCATGAGCAAAATAAATTCACGGATTTTGAAAAAGAAAAGACCCTGAAATGACATCAAAATCCATGAAAACTTTTCATCCTTTAATACTAATAGTCAGTTGTGTTTCGTTTAATTTGTAATGTAAGTAGAGAAAAGCAAATGCTGATAAGATAGCGAGAATCACAAAGTACTGCTGGGGATTTGGGTGGTATTACACGCTGACCTTGGCTAACACCTCCATACTTTATTTTGGTAGGATTCTGCTGAATCAATATGATAGAGACATTTGACTCATGAATATACGCTTTCCATGGAAACTGAATGCAATAGAATTGCCAAAAAATACAAAATATATTGTAACTCCAAGCAATTTGCCTACTGCAAGTATTGCTGTAGCTCAAGTCATCATTGAAACTAACTTCATTTATTCTCAACATCCAGCAGTTTCAAATTTATCATGAGAGACAAGAACAGTTTACAAGGCCTCCTGGGAATTCATAAGTTGTTGCTTGATTTTTACAATAAAATTTGATTATCTTTTGGTAAAAAATCACAAAATAAACCCCTAATTTTAAAGTATTCTGCCACAACATGAAAACTACTATGTTACTCAGATTGATTCAATAGCATATACCCCTCTATTTGGGATTATTACCTTCATTTGTTTATAGCAAATTGTTATAAACAAATAAAGGTCTTTTTAGAGGAACAAAATTTCATTAAAGCAATAAAAATAGGCATAATTAAAAGGAGAAAAATGGAAAACAGCTACAGAAATTGGCAATATGAAATTAGAAGAAAAAGTATTAAATAAAATAACAGAGAACAACAGCTAGCCGGTTATTGCTCCCCACTCGTCAGAACTTGTTTGAGGAATGTAAAATATTTTTAGTTGGTGTGCATAAAAATTGTATTCTTTTGATGATAATTGGTTAATTCTATTACTTTCTGTTGCTTTTTAACATTTTTTTTGTGCTTTTAATGCTGCTCGTCTACATTTCTGAGATGAGGTATTGTAACTATTTATATTGTTCAGACTGTTTTCCTTATCTTCATTTTCACATTCACAATGTTCTGGCCATTGTACACTCTGCTCTTCTTCAGGTGATATACACTGGAATTTCAAACCAAACTCTTTACTTTGTCCACCAGGGTAGATTGTTCTAGTTCCATGTGCCATGCCTTTTCTGAATATTTCAGTTTCAGTTATTTCCCTTTAGTAACTTAACTCTCCAGCTAAAATATCCACAAAAGACATGGCATGTGGAACTAGAACAATTTACCCCTGTGGACTAAATAAAGGGTTCAGTTCAAAATTCCAACGTATATCACCTAAAGAAGGCCCAGACATTGTGAATATGACAATAAAGATGAGGACAACAGTCCAAACAATATAAATAGTGTAAATAGATGTAATTTTGTAATGCCAACTTTGACAGTTGTTTTCCTTTCTTTTAATTAAGTCTGTTTTTATTGCCATAAACAAATGCATGGGTTTTTTCCAGCCAGATCTGGCTAGACTGTCTGGAAAGGGTTCAAAGGGAAAACTGGGTTCTAAATTAAGCCAAAAAGTTTTCACTCTTAGTATCAAGCCAAATAGAAATAAATTTCCCAATATTTATGTTATATGAATATCTTTTGGTATCCAGTTTCATTTTAGACTGAACAAGCCCAATGTCATAACATCATGTCAGTGAAAGAAAGCAGTGTGAAATGCTTTTTTTTTCAGAAGTTACATTCATACTAGTAAAATTCACTATACATTATATCTATGTTGGTGCCAAGAAACAGAGAAGAGTTTGTTTTTTCTTATACAATAGTCCACTGTGCAAGGTTGTCTTGGTATATTGTAAGAGAGGCCATGGAATCTACTTTCCACATGGGAAATCAGTTTGATTCAACAAAACTTTCTCAGTTACGAGTCCAATGAGATCCACAAATAATGTTACAAGGCTTGCAGCAATTCTGTGTTATATGCAGAACAAGTCAGTATTAATAAGAATAGGAATGTGAAGTCAACTGCTGGGTGGCATGATGCTATAACATCAAGAAATGAAACTACAAAAACTGGTCTTAATTCCAAAATGCTAATCTAATGAATGGACACAATTGAAAATGGAAGTAAATCAATTTAAAATAATAATAACACATAATGCATTTATTTTAATATTTTTTTTAATCATTTCACCCCAAAGTATATTAAAAATTTGCTGGACTTAATCCATTTCCTATGATATATATATATATATATATATATATATATATATATATATATATATATATATATATATATATATACGCATACATACATATATATATACATATATATATATATATATATATATATATATATATATATATATATATATAGATAGATAGATAGATAGATAGATAGATAATATTAGTGGTTAATATACACAAACATATGCAAAATATATAAATATATATACATATATACAAACATACACATACATATATAGTTGTATAAAAAAAAATTATTCCAAGAGGATAGATTCCAGGTAGAACTCAATGTCCAGGACAGAGTAAGGATAAATTTATTTACAAATTTGTAGGTCTGATGAATTGGATCGTATTTATGATTCCAATGGAATAAATTATGACCATGGAATATTAGTGTTTAAGCCATTTTATTATATATATATATATATGTATATATATATATATATATATATATATATATATATATATATATATATATATAGAGAGAGAGAGAGGGGGGGGGCACAAAAAGAGGAACAATATATACATTTTCTAAAGAAATAACTTTTTCTTTTTCAGATGAGTTGCATAGCATACCTGTGGGTTTTATATGCTACCAAGATTGACTACTACAAGCAGTTTTTGGTTGAAGAGAGGACAAAGATTGTGGAATTGTATTTTGCAACAAAGCCATCTACACTTGTTCAGAGGTAATTTTGATGCAAATATCCTGGATGAAAAATCCTCATCACCATATATATATATATATATATATATATATATATATATATATATATAGGGTGATTGAAAAGTAACTCCTCATTTTAAAATACTTATAATTTATTTATTAACTATAATTTTTACAAGAAATGCATATGAGAGGAAAGTTTTGAGCATGAGGATTTCTTTTAAATTCGATATGGGTACCAGATTTCATTACCAGCTTCTTGAGCTACCCAGAAATTGTGTGAACTAATTTCACCAGGAATTTTTGTGGTATGGAAGACATAACTTCTTGTGTTCACCTTCAAGTTCTTCCAAAGTCTTGTTTTCGTATAGTAGACTTGCTCCTTTAACCAGCCCAAAAGAAAAAGTTACAAGGTGTTAAGTCAGGACAGCTGGCTGGCCACTCATACGTAAAGTAGGGAGTTACTTTTCAGTCACCCTGAATATATATATATATATATATATATATATATATATATATATATATATATATATATATTGAGGCAATAGTTTAGACAAGTTTTGTTGAATAGTTTAGACAAGTTTTGTGTGCTTATTTTCAACAGGATCCATTCATATTCTTGGATGAGCTTTCTGGTATCTGTATCAAAAGAAGAAGAGGAAATTAACATGTTGAAACATATTGTTTTATTTTGAGTACTTTTGACATTAACACAATGTCATCCACAGGGTAGGTTTTTATGACAAAAACGTAGTGTTCATTATTTCCAAAAACAAAATTGTTAAGTTCATACATATATATATATATATATATATATATATATATATATATATATATATATATATATAGTCATCAACAGACAGACTGTTTTGCTGTATCACAGCTCATCAGTGTGACCAGACATCTGATCGCTTCAGATATGTATACACAAGAGAGAGAGATGATAGTATATATATAAATAAATAATGTTCAAACAACTTATCTTCTGACTTGAAGTTTCCCAGAAACACCATCCTGAATGTCAGAGTAAGATAAATCTATTGAACACATTGGCAGATATCACACAGATATATAATATAGATATATATGCTCATGTGTAGTCACATCAAAGTAAACACAAATTTAGTCAGATGAAGCCCTACAGAACAAAACACTTCACATAAAAACTTCTACCACTTTATCATACATTAAAACTGTTCTTAATCTATAAAATATTATATTGTTTTCTCATATATACATATATATATATATATATATATATATATATATATATATATATATATATATATATATATATATATATAAAATATGTATGTATATAAATAATATTAGGTTGGTGCAAAAATAATATCGTTTTTTGATGTATTTTTTAATGTCAAAAAGCGGTATTATTTTTGCACCAACCTAATATATATATATATATATATATATATATATATATATATATATATACATGTAATTTTTTATATATATTATTTATATATTATATATGCGTGACACTTATTGGAAAGCGCTCAATATCAGTTATAGATCTAACATGTTTAGTTGGATTGACCCAGGGTCACAAACTCACATCAATCCAACTAAATAAATAAATATATATATATATATATATATATATATATATATATATATATATATATATATATATATATATATATATATATAAACACATGAAATAAAAATCTAACTTCAATTTTAAAAACATTAATTGCTTATAGTGTTGCAACAATCATAGTTTTTTCCAAATAATATCTAGATGAACTAAACTGATGAAGAAGGTAGATACAGTCATGACTTCTCTATTGCTTACAATCTGACCCAAATCATTGATAATCCCACTTGTGTTCATGAATGACACAATGGATCATTACAGCCTGCCATGAAAAATCCTTCACTGAAGTGTTACCTACCTTGGGCATTCACTGTCAGAGTTAAAGTTGATACAAAGGTGAAAGCATCCCCTGTTTCCTATTTCACCGGAAGATCTTTTGACACACTAAAGTTGACCAGGACAGATTCAAATCTTATCTCTTTTCAGCTTTCTTCAAAAATAGGGCTTCCAGAACTGCCCTCCCTTATTTCTGAATGGATCTTATCAGGTAGGGATAGTTTTATCCCACAGAAATAATATCAACAGAAATCAAATAGCCAGCTGTATTCAGAACTGCCTGCAATCATTGCAAGAGAGTTCTAGAAATTGCAAAGAGCAGCTATGCCCAGTCAGTCTAAGCCAAGACTGAAAACAAAAGACTTGATTCCTTTGGGTTTAAAATCTTGAATAAAATTCTCAGTAGAAGCAAAGCATCAGTGCCAAATATCATAAATGGCCTTAAAATTATCTAATTCTCATCAGACAATGCAAGGCTCTTTGCAATGAACTTTGCCTCTAATTCTACATATTCCATCCTCCTCATCCTCACAGAGCACAAACATTGTAATATCCCTATCACAGTGCAGAAAGTTTCCAAACTTGCCAAAATCCTTGACAGTATCAGTGTATATATATATATATATATTTTTATTCATAGATATATATATATATATATATTTTCATTTCATCTTTCGTTTTTCAAAGTGTTATCTGATGATCCAGCGTCCATTAAAAGTTCTTTGGTGAAATAAATTATTATAATGGAACCTTAAAGTGTTTTTTTTTTTCATTAATATATATATATATATATATATATATATATATATATATATGAAGAAATATAGTCTTAAGATGTGCTATATTTATGGGATAAAGTGCTCAATATCAGAGATAGCTCTGTTTATAATAAACAGTATTAAACAACATTTACTGGCCTGAATAATATCCGTCCTCCGACAGGATTCAAACCTGTATCCAATATGGAACCGTCATTTAGCTTGACATGCCTTTACTGATTTGGCCACAGAGGCGTGTTTGGTTAGCAAGGTCAAATTTACTGTATTTAAACTTCAATCTTCCATGAATCTCACGTACATTCATATCTGCTCATGGCGTATCAAATGTAAACAAATGATGTCACACATTATGAAATGGACAAAGTCCGACAATTATTTTAAGACATTTTTATATTTATACATTCTTTTTATAGATACAAATATTTAAGTAAATGCTCTGTTTATAATAAACAGTATTAAACAATATTTACCGGCCTGAATGTCTGAGAAATTTTCACAGAAAATATTCGTCCTCTGACAGGATTCGAACCTGTATTCTATACGGAACTGTCATTTAGCTTGACATGCCTTTACCGATTTGGTCACAGAGATATGAACATAAGCAGATATGAATGTACGTGAGAGATTCATCGAAAATTAAAGTTCAAATACAATAAATTTGATCGTGCTAACCAAATCGGTAAAGGCACGTCAAGCTATATATATATATATATATATATATATTTGGTTGGATTGATGTGAGTTCGTCTGATGATCGCAAAAGTGTGAAACCCAGGGTCACAAACTCACATCAATCCAACCAAATATGTTAGATCTATCTCTGATATTGAGTGCTTTCTAATAAGTACTGCGCATATAATATATAAACAATAATATATATATATAATATATTACATATATATATATATATATAAATATATATTTATATATATATATATATATATATATATATGTTTATATTTATATACCCACTTTTCACACACACACACACACAAACATTATTATTATATTATATATATATATATATATATATATATATATATATATATATATATATATATATATATATATATATATATATATATATATTCTAGTCAGTTTCTTCTGGCTTGTAATAAAGTTCTCTAATCCATTTCCTCCAACCTTCAACCAATAGAGTGTCAGTGTCACCTGTTTGCTACAGTAGTTGCACTTCTCTTTGTCACCCCTTTAAGCACTTTTTATAGATTGAGTGACAGTTGAAATTGGCATAGGTTAAAAGAGATTCTTGTGAAAGTCTATCTGACTCCAAGATCTATCTTTTTGAAAGATAAGACTCATAAAACTACCATTTTCTTTTGGGAATATTTTACATGCAAAACATATCTGTTTTTGTCCCAGAGGTAAGCCATTTTCTCTAGTGTTACATACATACATACATACATACATACATATATATATATATATATATATATATATATATATATATATATATATATATATATATATATATCCATATAGCCATTTTCTCTAGTGTTACATACATACATATATATATATATATATATATATATATGTAACACTAGAGAAAATGGCTATATATATATATCTAAATGTAATGAGAATGAAAAAATATATGAATTCTAACGTTCACCGCATTAATTCAAAAGTGGACTCAATACTGACAGTGGAGCAATAATTATTAATTATAAGTTTTTCATATAGACAAAAACAATTTACTCGCTACAAAGATGCAACTTGGTTTTGGTGCAATGAGTTGCACCTTGACTGGTGAGAGCCAAAATGGTTATGAACAATTCTTTGATTCTCACCACTCAAGGTGCAAATAAATGCACTGAAACAAAGTTACATCTTTGTAGTAAGTAAATTGTTTTTGTCTATATGTAAAAATTATAATATATATATATATATATATATATCTATATATATATATATATATATATATATATATATATATATATATATAATAAAAAGGCCTAAACACTAATATTCCATGGTCATAATTTATTCCATTGGAATCATAAATATGATCCAATTCATCAGACCTACAAATTTACCACTAATATTATCTATCTATCTATCTATCTATCTATCTATCTATATATATATATATATATATATATATATATATATATCATGCATGTTTCATTAAATAATATATATATAGGGTTTATCAAAAATACTTTGTAGTGAGTAAATTGTTTTTGTCTATATGAAAAAATTATAATATATATATATATATATATATATATATATATAGGGTTTATCAAAAATACATTTACAAACTCTGGGTCAGATTCCTCACTCCAAAAGAAGAACAAAAGTCCATATAAACACATGTCTTCTAATCCTTCATTTTTGAGTTAAGTTTAAAGTTTACAGTAGATGCTGTTAAATGTACAATCCAAGATACAATCCAAAAATACTTTTACAAGCTTTGGGGGTGGGTTCCTGATGCCAAAACAATGTAAAATGTCCATATAAATATATGTTCAAAAAGCCATTGTTTTACCTCAACACAACAACTTATATCAAACGTTCAAAATGTCCTCCACTTGCTTCTACACATGTATGCACCTGTCAGATCATTGACTAATGTACCCTTTCAAATACTCTCACATCGTTTCAAATGGTTTCGCAGGCCCCATGACATTTGTCCTTCTTTTGGTGTAGGCAACCCACCCACAAAGTTTGTATTTTTGATACACCCTGTATCTCCTGCTATGCCAACCATTTATATAAGCTTGTTAGGTATGTTATGTGTGGCATTCCCCTGTACCTCTTGTCTTCACTATCTCCTGTGAGTGTCAATTTTTCCAAGCTTTTTTTGCTCATTACACACCCTAGAAATTACAACTGTCTCTTTCTGATGTTATGTATAAGTGTCTTTTTTGTTTCCATTTTCTCTAAAAGTAGATCATTGCTCATGTAATCAGTGCATATGATTGTATTCATTTTAAATGTAGAGAAGACCAAGCAAGATCAGTTAATTAACAATAAGATGCAGAGGGCAATGGGAAAATTTTCACTGTTTTATATTCTTAATTTTGTATATGCATGTTGTTTGTTTAGAATTTTGTAGACTGCACAGTACAGTACGGTCAGTTGGGCACTCTCTGTGAGAAAAAGAGCACCATGCCAGAAATTTGGAAACAGCATGTTCTACTGCTTGGCATTTGTGTTGGAAGCTCCAATATGAACATTTCAGAGTATTTGGGTGTTAATCTGAGGACAGTGGGGAGAATTCAGAAAGAGTTGGATGAGTCTAATGATGATTATGAAGGTATTTGGAGTGATTACTAGCAATGGCAATATTAGGCCTCCATTCATCTTCCAACAGCAATACAGATGCAACATGCAGGCCTATATTATCTTGAAGCCTTGTCAATTCTTATTCATTTTTCACTAGTATTTCTTTCATTTTCATTTCAATTGCTTTATTTCCACCAGTAGTATTAGTAGTAATATTATCTTGAATTTTATTATTATTAATAGATGAAGCATTGTTAATTCTTATTCATTTTTCACTAGTATTTCTTTCATCTTCATTTCAATTGCTTTATTTTCACTAGTAGTATTAGTAGTAATATTATCTTGAATTTTATTATTATTATTAAATGAATCCTTGTCAACTGTTATTCATTTTTCACTAGTATTTCTTTCATCTTCATTTCAGTTGCTTTTCATCTTAACAACTCATACTGTTATCTTATGTCTGTCATTATACTGTGTAGTTTAGAAATAAAAAATAAGATCTCGTTAAGCCTGAATTTAACCCAATGCCCCACTTCCCCAATATCTATGCTGATTATAATTAATCTTGCTTGAAAAATAAATCCAACTCATTATCTTCCCATGATAATTTTTCTTCCTGTCAAATTGAATCATTTCAAATTGTGTTAGTAATTATACAGATTTTATTCATCACTTAAATGTCTGCATTTTTTGATCATTGATTACTTTTATCCAAATTATATCAATTGTCATGATCTCAGCCACTTGATCAATTATTGTAATTTTGCACACAGCTTTCTTTGCAATGAACAAATTTTAGTAAAGATATCTTTATTGTTAATTAGTATAGTACACATTGAATCAGCAAATGTGTGCAATGAAAATAATCCAATAAATAATTACCATTTGTTACATGATTCAACTCCCGATTAACTATTAACAAAAATAATCCATTTTCTGAAAATATTATTGTCAGTCCCATGACCGAGTGTGATCATCGGGTTGCTGCATAGCTGAGTACCTGAACAGCTTCTTCTACATATATTAGTTAAAAAAAGAAAAAGGTATTCATTCAAGCGTAACAGGTCTTGAGCAAGTAGACCTATCAGACACCATCCTTCTTCAGGTGAAACCACAGCTGATTACCTCCAACTTAAAGGCTAGCCTTGGTCAAAGAATTATAACTGTTGATTCCATTGAAGGGAACCTTCCACCTTGGCCTTTGGCCAGTATAGGAAACCTTCCACCTAGTGATGCTATATTACCACCACGCTAGCTGCATATATAGCTATAGAACCCAATATACTCCATTGTGTTAGATAGCCATTGACCCTATAAGAATTTTCTATCACTCTAACAGGTTTTGTTCTTAATCCTTTTGAACTTCTGGTCATCTTTCTACCCAGAAAAAACTTTTGAGGGAACTGAATTAATTGTTGAGAACACAACTGTGCTACAGATCGTATTGCGTTACATGGTACCGAAAACACTTGCAGATTGACCTGACATAATTACCTTATAGATTGACCTTTATAGTTATAGTTTGACCTGACATATACTTGAAAACAAACATCTATAAGCTTCTAAATAAATAAACAGCAAATTCTGTCTGTCCGTCCGTGTGTCTAAAATCCCTCTAACTCGGGCCACACTTACTCTACATAGACATATTATACCAGATGATACCAGGATTGAAAATCTGCCCTTTATCTGGTGCTTGAACATCCAGCATTGGGATTTGTGCCCGGATGAGGATGACGAGGGAACATTTAAAAATTCAAATTTTAAAATAACTGAAAAAAAATTAGTGACTTTAAAAGTTTTTAATTTATATTGAGTTTAAAGTAACACAAAAACTTTTTAAATTTAAAATTTTTCATTTCAAACCGAATTTAAAATATCTCCAAAATTTTGTGAATTGAGGAAATCAATTTTTTTTTCAAAGTGCCAACAAATCTGAGTTAAAGTGAGATGAGGTTTTGAAATTCTTCAGAGTTTGTGATTTGAAGAACTCAATTTTTGGTTTGATTGGAACTTCAGCTGAACTCAGAGTTTAAGCCCAAATCGGACTTTTTGCCGAAATCGGACTTTTTGCCCGAATCGGACTTTTGGCTGGAATTGGGCTTATAGACAAAATTAGAATTGTGAGGTTTTGAATTTCTATAGAGTGAATTAAAAAATTCAAAATAATTTCTTCAAAATACAATGGAAAAAATCCAAATATCAGAGCTCTAAAGGGAGAGAAGAGCAGAAGAAACACCAGAGGAAGCAAGAAACTAGGAGACAAACAGATGTTGGAAACGATAAAAGGTCAAGAGCATCTGAAACATCAGAGGAGTTACAAGCAAGGAGAGAAGTAGATGCTGTAATGAAGAGAAGATACAAATGACAGTGAAACTTTGTTAAGGAAAGAAACAGATACAGCAAGGAAGAGAAGATCAAGAGCTCCTGAGGATAGCAGTCAGACTTCAGCAAGGAGAGAAACAGATGCTGTATGTAAACTATAGAAAAACAAGATCTTTGGAAACAGCTGATAAAAGACATGCCAAACAGGTTAGTGATAGCCACAATTATGCTAAAAGGAGTGTAGCTTCTTTTTTTGAGCCTGTTTGAGTTGGCTTTTTGATACCAACCGTAACAGTGACTATTCAAATCATTCAAAGATATCTGTTGGATCTATGATTATTCAATATAAGCATTGTAATGATCTCAGATTCGAGGATGAACCAGATGGGAATCAGATGTAACAAAGGAAAAATACAACTGGAAGATCTGCCAGTTCTTCCAGAGATCTACCGGTTCCTCCAGAGAGCTACTAGTTCCTCCAGAGATCTACTAGTTCCTCCAGAGATCTACCAGTTCCTCCAGAGATCTACTAATTCCTCCAGAGATCTACCAGTTCCTCCAGAGCTACTAGTTCCTCCAGAGAGCTACCAGTTCCTCCAGAGATCTACCAATTCCTCCAGAGAGCTACTAGTTCCTTCAGAGATCTACCGGTTCCTCCAGAGATCTACCAGTTCCTCCAGAGAGCTACTAGTTCCTCCAGAGATTCAGAGATCTACCAGTTCCTCCAGAGAGCTACCAGTTCCTCCAGAGATCTACCAATTCCTCCAGAGAGCTACTAGTTCCTTCAGAGATCTACCAGTTCCTCCAGAGATCTATGGGTTCTTCCTGCTATCAAGCTACAATAACTGTTTGGTAATGAACTCATTTGAAGCCAAAGATACCTTGTCAGGATGCAAAACATCTTGTAGAATTCAAGGAAGAAGCTAGCTTAAAAGTGTTTTTTTACGCTAGTTATTAATAAAGGAAATACAATATATATTTTCACTAGAAGAAATCCAACTTTACAGTTTAATATTCTATGCAGATCAATAAAATCATATAATTATAAAAGGAATAGGCCTCAAGTCATCAAATCTTGGTCTATGTTTATATAGAATCTCACAAAATTTAAAATTGTATTATAATAATGTTGGAATATACAATCTAATTTATATGCAACAATCTCAAAAGAATCAATTGGTAGTGACAGGAGAAGAAAAACTGAATAAGAATGACCAAACACAACAATAATTTATTCAAATTCAATGTTTTAGAAAGCAAACTGCATAAGTTTGGCCAAATATCACAATGATAAAAAATATTATTTGCTGATTTTTTTTTTTCTAATAACTTCAAGGGACTTAATGTCTGTAGAAATTCAGAAATCTTTGAGGAGTGATGGATTTACAAAGGATAGCACTTCCCAAATTTCATCCTTGAATAAAAATTGTTTTCTGCTTCCAAAGATTTTTAAAGGATTAAAATCTGATGAAGATGTAGGACACTCCATAAATCAGTTATTTTTTAATGCTATCAGATTGACTTTAGTCAAGATCATAAAGTTACATGAATTTGTTCTTCTCATAGACTGGTTATCAACCACGGCTACAGAATCCAGTCTGGAAAGCTGTGGGGAGAAAAGATGGATTCAAGAATATTTGTATGAAAATGAATGTAACAAAATGAGAGTAGAATTTGAACTTGGTTCCCTAATTGCTCATCCTGAGCTGGTAACCATTAGCCCACCTGAACATGCAAATCTTTTGGTCCTAATTTAGAGAAATATTGAACACTGACAATATCTATCTGAGCTGGAACATAAATATTACTTTCAATCTGAATGCTAGTGACATCTTCTTCTTAAGCCATATTTGATGGTTGTTTTTACATCAACTACCTAAAAACCAACTTTCAGGTGTTATAAACTTTCTATGTCATTTCTTTCACTACATTTCGTGTCAAATCCATATATAATGTTTCTATTTCTTTTTATAGGTAAGAGAAATAAAACAAAATCTATTTCATATCAGTGATGTTTGTCTCCTCTAAAACAAAAGAGAAAACAGTATGTAAGATGAAGCTGTAGGCTTTTAGATAGAACTCTCCACCTAGTGAGCAGGTAAGGTGAGGTGAGTTAATGCTCATGAAACAGTAAGGACAACTGATATGAATTGGGGCCCTTGACACAAACAAAGTCAGTCCGGTCCCAGGGAGAGGTTGTACATGTGTTGTGACTGGTGTCTCAAATCACAGCATGGGGAACGAAGATATATACTGGTAATTGGCAACCTCACCTAACCTTAGCTCAAAGGGAATAAACTTACTGAGTGTAAACCTCATCTACCATAAGGACCATCTTTACATTTATGTCATGAGGTGTTGTTCTTTTGCCTTGTAATAAAAATGGGAAAATTATTTTGGCACCCTTCTTTCCATTTTCTCTTTTTAGTACCTTATATTTATTCTTGTTTGGCTACCTCTTGATGTAGGGGTCTGTTATAAAATCGCCCCCTCCCCAACCAAACCAAACCTTTAGTATATTTGGTCACATGACCATCTTAGGGGAAATCAACTTTTTTTTCTTTATCTGTCCCTTATACTCTAAATAGTAAGTGTTGGTTTGTGAATTTGGTGGCATAGTAATTGTAACTTCAATTCTTGGGCTGGGTAGTAACCAAGCCCAAGGATTGAACTCACAATTACTCACTCAATAGAAAGAAGGCAAGCAATAAACTGACCCCCCAAAAATATATGATGAGATATCCTTAGATATAGACAGCAGATCAGGAATAATCTACCACCATAAATGAAACAGAAACTTGAAGAAATCAGGAGGCCATAACGGCTGAAATTTTGTGATAATGATAATAAATATGAGGACTAGTCTGGACATAAATAATGATGCTCTCCTGGAGGGAAACACATTGTACCTTCTTGGCCTTATGTTTTCAACTGACTTGAAATAGAGTGACTACATTGAATCAATAGCTGCATCTACTACAAGTAAAGTTGCGTCAGAAAATTTTTCTCTCATTAAAGTCCATTTTGCATATTCACAAATCTACCATTTGTCTGTGCATTGAATACTCAAATACTGCTGCCATATCTGGTCTGGTGCTCCTGATATTCATCTTGAGGTTCTTGACAAAATCCAAAGATGGATCTGCAATGTAATTGATCCTGACTTAGCATCTTGACTTCAGTCACTTTCTCACCGACATGACATGGCTTCCTTCTGTCTTTTCTACAAATATTTTCATGGCGACTGACAAGCTTTTTTCCCTGGTGCCCCAATTATGTGAATTTATGCATGCTACTAGATTGTCATCTAGGTCCCACCCTTTTATTGTCAAAATAGTTAAATTCAACTGTGACAGATATATTCTTCTCCAACAGTTTATTTTTTGGCACTTCCCACCTCTGGAACTGCCTTCCGTTTACTTGTTTCCCTAATGAATGCAATTATCAGAAATTTAAATGCAATCTTAACTGCCATTTGCTGTCTTCTTGAATCCTGTTCAACTTTTGTCCTTTCCTTAATCCTCCCTATACTCAGTCTTTTCTCTCACTTTCACTCTCTTTAACCCTCTGCTTGGGGTGAAATTATTAAAAAAATGACAAAACCTCTCCATCCCAGATATTTACACATAAACTGTCTCTTACACTCTTTATATGTTTTATGTTAATATTGAATCCATTGCTTGGTCAGCTGCTTAGAAAGTTAGTTCACTAAGTCATGCAAGACAATGTTTCTCTCCAGAGTTTATCTTACATATCTATAAGGCTACCATTCATCCATACTCAGAATATGGCCACATATGGTTGGTACTCCTGTGTCTTGAGCTCCTTGATTAAATCCAAAGAAGAATCAGCAATATTATTAGTCCTTATTTGGTGGTTTGGTTTCAGTCACTTTCCCACCACTGTAAGTATATACTTTCATGATAATTCTTCAGATGAGCTCTTTGCTGTAGTACCTTGATGGGCATTGAGATCTCATCAATTTACATTTGAGATGGCTAGATGTAGCCGTAAATTCTCTGCTAACAGTTTCTTTTCTCACATGTCTCACTTGTGGCCTCTCTTAGAGGTCCATGCTTTCCAGCCAACTTTAATGTGCAAAAATTTAAATGCAATGTCAATCCTATCTACCATCCTCCTAATTACTCTTCCCGCTCATTAGTAATATTTCTGTTCCTAATTCCTCCACAACCCATACACCTTGTGTCTTAGTGACTTTACTGCCTTACATGGGGTGATGCCAATTAAAAAAAATATCTGTCCTTTATGTAGTATGTATTTTACTCTAAATCATGCTAGAACAGTATTTGAACTTAGTATCACACCTGACCATCAAGAGAGCCAGGTGTAGTATCGATTTATGATGACCACCCAGCTATCAAATACCAAATCACATGAGCATGACATATATATTTATATATATATATATATATATATAAACACCTACTCCAGCAGTGACTGGAGAGTCTCCCAGATATTGTAAAAGAGAATGTAATGTCCATGACTGGATGAAAGCTTCATGAAGCCACACCACACACTCTGGCCAGATTAAGTGACAAAGTCAGGAATTGAAATGCCATGTTAAATACAAGAGATTAAATCTCATGTTATCATTGATATGTAACATCATTTCGTTATACTAATATTCTTCACTCTGTTTATAATTGTCCATTGTTCCTATTTCATTCCCTCTGATCATCACAGCTAAGACCTGCCATGCCATATATACTGAAATTAATTTATCATGACATCACTCGGAATTTTCATTCAACTTTTCTTAACACTTTACATGGGAATATTGTGTATAAACCTTTTTTATTATTTCAGTTTTATATCATTTTTACTATAATGGAACAGAGCTATATAATATTATAATATAATAAAACTGTATTTCACAGAGAGAACAGAATAACTAAAAGGAAAAGGAATGACAAACATGCTTTGTTCTCAGAGAGACTTTTATACCACTAAGACATTACATGTTTTTACCAGAGCAATTTTTTTTGTTATTATCGCTTTTCTCTGGCACTCCATATTACTAGTTCCCATATTGTATTCATTTCTATGCTTGGTCAGCTCAGGAGATTCTTGTGGCCTAGCACATGAGCTGATTCATTAAGTTTACAATATGAGCTCTGGTAAAAACATAATATAATAACAGCAAAAATTGCAATATGAGCACTGTTAAAAAATGACTGCTGAAGACATTATGTTTATAATAGCCAGAAATTCATACACAGATGTCATCAAGGACACATGGCACAGTGGATAAAGGTGTTGGTTAGATCCAGTGACAGGTCCCAAAGAGTGTGAGTTCAATACCCAGTTAAGGCAGTGGAGAACTTGGAGAAGGAAATTAACAAGAGATAACTGATAACTAACATAACTAGAACATTCTACCCCAGTTCAGTTTGACATTCTTACCACCTGAAGAAGGCTGAAGCGTACAATAAATATGGTGATAAAGATGAGGACAATAGTCTGAATAGAATTGAATCAGTTAATCTAACCCACCATATCTCTCATTTAAAAGAGAGGTATAGTCAAAGTTTCTTTTTAAGTAGTAATTTTTGGATATTAACTTTTTATATAAAATTAAACTTGAAAATTCTACTGTATATTAAAAAAAAAATCATTTTTAAATTCTATAACATCCTTAAGAAGAAATACTGGAATGAAATGCATCTATTTGACATTCTTTGATGGCAAACAAGAAACATTATGCATTACTTTGAAGATTTTCATAAACAGAAACCTATAAACGTCATAAAGTTTATATTCTGCACTTTTCTTCTCATATATCAAAAGCAATTTTCAAAATATATGGTAGGCCATACTTGACAAAATATTAATTAGCCTTAAATCACTTTGATATTTACTAAGCATCTGTGAATATAGGTTAATAGTTAGATTCTAAGACTGAAGGCTGAAAATGTAAAAGTCCCATCCTAAATATATGGTTAGTGAAACTTTATACTGGAAACTTAGCTTGGAACCAGTAACAATCTATTTAATACTTCAGAAAAAAATTGCAGTTGAATATTCCTGAAAATCTAGGTGGTTGAAATAGGATCAGTAACTTTTTCACATTCTTTCTGGTAATGCCTGTCTAAATTTCTGAGATGAGGAGTTGGACTAATATCCTCATCTTTGTTGTTGCTATCACAACATTTCAGCTGTTGTGCCTACTAGCCTTCTTCAGGTGCCTGTTGATCCACATATCCTTCAGGAAAATTTGAAGTGAACCCTTGATCGTTCTTGTTTCATATCTAGGGATATATTATCTTGTCCTCATTTGGTATTGCTCACTTATTACTTGCTCTGTTTCCACTGAGTCTGTCATGTCCATAAAAAATTGCATAAATAAAAAATGAATTATACTGTCACTGTGTCATATTAATAAAAAAATAAAAATTCAGAATAGTGTCAAAACTAATTATAATAAAATAATTATAACAATTAATTATCATTAATTCACTCTTTCTGAACCAATCAGAAACTATCCTACTTTCCTCCTCACATACACAAAGTTGTAACATTCTCACTATTGGACTAGCAGTCAATACAGACAGGCCATTGACACATGCATCAATGAAAATTTCAGCTCCTTTTCCTTTAGTAACCTTTATCTCTTAACAGTCAACAAAATTTGGGGTAAAAAACTCCAGACACTTCTCATATTTTCCAATTAAATTATCTGGACACTCATTACACACATCTATAAAAAAAAAAAACTTACAAGAGAAACTGCATACATTTTATTTATTTGATATCTTTTCAATTTTGTCAGATTCCAATCCATATTTAACCTACATTTGACCCTAAACTCACAATTTTACTCAGTATTACTGTCTCTTGTTTCTCCAACACCACATAACAACCAGATAATAAATAATACTTGTTTTATGGTTTCCATGTTTTGCTGATTATCATTTTTGCAAGTATTTTTATATATATAAAAATGTTAGGGTGTTTATAATTATTTATTCAGAGTTATAATTCCCCTACAAGTCTAATTCTGTACTACCTGACTCAGGGACTGAAACCACAATTACTATACCACTAAATTCATGAATTACCATATTTAATGGCATATAAGACACACGGGTGTATAAGATGCATCCCAATTTCAGCAGGTCAAATCAAGAAAAAAATAGTCATTAGTAAAGTTAGTAAACCTGCATATGGTATATGAGACACAGGGGAATTTTAAAAGATATTTTTAATAAAAAAAGTGTGCCTTATATGCCATCAAAGATGGTAATGATTTAATCCATGAGGCTATTGTTCTGTGGGACAATCCTGAATCTATAAATCAGAACCTTAAACGTCCTTCAGCTGATGTTACTGTCCTGCATGACCACATTCACTGCCACTTCTCTTGTCTACAACAAATAAGTGACTCTTTAAAAACCTTATGTTTATATCAAATGATAGACATCATAGCTTTCCTTAGAACTCTTCCATAATAAAAAAAATGTTCTGCTGACTGAATATACCATGGTTTACAGCCATATCACTTGTTCTTGAAACATCATCAAAGTTAAACAATATCAAGTCTGGTCAGTATGTAGATGGGTGACCATTTGGGAATACCAGATGCTGCAAAGGATAATGGCTCAGAATTGGAAACCAAAGTGCCAAGTTCAATTCCAGTTAGTTTGATTATATTCACTAACACGCAAATACTCTTGGCAAAGGTATGAATCCACCTCTTGTATCCCCAGCTATGGGTTAATTAGTAGGACTTGTATCAGTAAATAATTATTATGTCCAAAAAACTCTTACAATCTCAAAATGTTTGATGGCTTTAAATAACACGCAAAAGGTTGATAAGTTATAAAAAACAAATCAATTAATCAATAAGCATGCCAGGGTTTACAGTAAATCAGTAGGTCTATACTGGAGCCTGTGATAGCAACTTAATCAAATAATTTTATTTACCCATTCTAGATATAATCTTTCTATTCTGATTAGTTTTCTGAATAAATAAACTCAACAAAAAATGACTTGTGCTTCCTATCCAATTTTATTAAAATAGAAAATGTTCAACTTGTGGCATTTTCCTCGATTTGTATCTCATTATAAAATGAAAATCAAGATATTTGGTCTAATTCTTTAAAAGTTAAATAAAATTATAAATTGTCTCTTATATTTACATTGAAATTATTCTGTCGTCAATCTTATGAAAGAATATTACACATCATTTATGAAAAAATACAAAACAGCTTTTTGAATATTACTGCCAAATCTGATCTGGTGCTCCTGCTATATATTTAGAGATTCTTGATAAAATCCAAAGAAAAATCAGCAATGTTATTAATCCTGACATGCACATTGGCTTCAGTCACTTTCCCACTGCCTTAATGTAGATTCCCTGTGCTTTTTCTATAAATACTTTTTATAGTAGTTGCTCTGATGAATATGGTACCTAGACTTTATGAATTTAAGCACATTACTAAATTAGTGGCAAGGTCTCATCATTTTATAGTTAAAATGGCCAGGTGTAAACATAAGTTCTATGCTAACAGTTTCTTTTCTCACACTAATCACTTGTAGAAATCTATTCCAGCTTCCTGCTTCCCAGTCAACTTTAATCTTCAAAAATTTAAATGCAATGTCAATCATTATCTTCTGTCTTCTTAATTCTTACTCTTTTATTGTTCTGTCTCTTTAATAGTATATTTTTCTTATATTCTCTCCCACTCAGTAACCCCTTGCATCTTAGTGACTTTATTGCTTTGCTTGGGGTGATATGATTAAAAAAACTGATTCTGAATTTTTTTTTTTTTAAGCTTAGTGCCCCGAGCAAGGCATGAAGCCACTAGGATGCAGGGGGGGTGCAGAAGATTTGTAGCAAGAGCAGATAGGAGTGATAGAAGAAAGGATAAAGGGATAATTGACTTAATAAAAGCACAATTTAGCTGCTATTGACTATGGGGTTAAAATTAAAGAATGAATTGACTTAATTTAGCATTTCCATTGCCTCTACATTCATTTCAAGGAATTAAAAGCATTTTATAGGGGGTAGTATCAGAAATTAGATTTTTCATTTACATCAATAAAAAATGATTTCAGTTATTGAATTTTAAAACAGCAACCCATGAAAAAATTGAGTCTCTTTTCAGTAATTAACTGCAGTCAGTCAGTTTTGTCTTAGAGGAAGATTGCAATTAAATTTAATTGAATCATATAAGATGTAGATATAATTTTATTATTAGGGCATATCAAAAGTATTTCCATTTTTCCAAATCTTTACTCCAACACTTATTGCACATGCAAATTAAACTAAGCACAACTAAAATGATGAAAATTTTTTGTTGATTTTGATATCATTTTGGGGGTCTTTTTTGTTCAAATCCATGAATTTGTTTTTCAAAAGCACTATATAAAATTTACTATTTTTATCTATGATGTTGAATGTGTTAAAATTATTCAACTTTTTAGCAAGAGAAATCTCATGTTGATGTTAAAAATTGCTGCAAAGCATTGTTGATTTATTTAAGATGGAATGATTTATTATGTCATGTCTCTAATTTGTATTTAGATAACATTGTATTTATTTTCAATTTTTCTAATTGAATTGTTCACCTATATTGTATATGAACCTTTATTGTACATAATTAGGTTACAATAAAATTTGTATTTTATAGGACTACTGCCTTATGAGAATTGAGATGCAGTAGAGGTAGGAGGGCTGATCTTTGCACTGGCCTTGCTCAGAGGCATTTCTACTGCAACCTGTATAACTTAGAGAGCTTTACTGGCACCAGTTTGTCTCCTTTCAGGTTAAACTTAGCCAGACTGGTCAATAGGTATGAGCCAGATGAGACCTTAGTCACCTAGATGAGTAAAATGCAATGACAAAAACATGTAGCAGGCAGCAGCTCTCCAGTTGTCCAGATAGGCAAGCATCAAGAAACCAGTACATTGATTTGATATGCCGTGACCAATGGCAGACGATAAGTGACACAGTCAAATACAAGGAATTCTAGTTAACTAAATACTTCAGTTGCTAGTATGCATTCTAACAACTAGTACTGAACTGTACTTACAATGTAAGTGTGAAATTAATTGATAAACAGCATGACTAGTAATTCCAATTCCTCATTTCATAATCGCACGTTGCGTGGGTTTAGACAGAAAGGAATGGAAGCAACTAGTTAATGGTGTTTGAGTTTGCTTGAGGAAAAAAAAAAGAATTATATATTAGTGTGTATATTTTCACTTTTTAAAGCCCTTTACTCCAAAGCTTATTTCATGTACACATCTAAAGAATATGACTCTGATTAATATTATTATTATTATATATTAAGGTGTATCAAAAGTATTTTCATTTTTTATAGACCTTTACACCACAGCTTTTTTATGTACACATTTATAGATAGGTACCTCCACGAGATCTCTAAAAAAAGAGCATAGCACGATGAAAAAGATACCAAACTTGATGAAAACAAAAATTTATCATCTAAATGTTTATGTTATTATTTTAATTATTTTTAAAAAGTTTTCCTCCTTTTTAGAACAATCTGAATTTTCATTTAAAAATCCTTGTTTCTCTTTGTATCACCGCAATTAGTAAAATAACATATACAATTTTTAGCACGTTTTTTTTGTATGACATACATTAATTTGGAAAATCTTTCAAAAATAAAAATAATTGTCAGATGTTAATGAAACTTTCAGAAACTATTCACAGATGATCAAAATTATTATAAATATGTTTTCTTTTATTAAAGTCCTGGCAGAAATATTGTTTTATATTTATTATCCCTCCACATAACTAATTTTATGAAAACTCTAGAAATTCGATCAAGTCCACTAGTAATTACAATAGTTAAAAACACAAGGCTTTGAGGAATGCAAATCATGCTTTTTTTTGTTTTTAATTGGACTCCGCTACCTGAAAATCAGCATTGAATTGTAAGATACAAAACTCAATAAAACAAATATATTATTTAATTTCAAATGCTCTTATTTGCTTTTAGTTGTTTTTATGAATATGGACAATATTTTCTGAAAGCAAAAAAATTTTTCGCTGAAAAATGAATTTTTAAAACAATTATTTGTTATTTTTTAATTATAATAGATTTTTACATTTAAGTTGTTAAAATATTATAAAATTAGTTAATAGTCGCATCCACTTTTGTAAGTGTCCTTATGAGATAAATCTTGTAAATTGTATCATTTTGACTAATCAGAAGATCTGCAGTAATTAAGAAATGTAATTTTGTGTTTATAATCGGGCTCTAATTATAAAGCACAGAAGACCAACCAGAATACAATTAATTAATTATTTGTGTTAAGCATTGTTCTCTGCTGTTAAGGCCTTTACTTTTGTGAAACACATGTAGAGAAGTTTATTTGATTTTTCAATTTCAACTGAGAAGGGTACCTACAAGTATCAGTATCATATTATGAAATTTATATGATCTTATTTTTATATTAATCTCAGTTATGGCATTTTTTCTATAAATGAAATATCAAAATTAATAATAAAATGAATGGAAATACAAATAATACAGTAAAATGTAGTAAATGTACATAAAATTATAGTGTTTTATGTAAACTTCTGATAAAATTTCATAAGAAAGTTACCTATAAATTAATTAGATACCTTTCTTATAAAATTTAATCTCACTCTTAACAGTCTTATTTTAATTTCTTTATAATATATTTTCCATAAAGCATCGTAAACGTAAAGGTGAAAGCTAAGTACAAAAAAATTAGAAAAAACAATTAGAGCGCTGAAAGTTTTCCTTAGAAATAATGAGGTAAATAATTTGTTCACTTAAATGTAAATAATTTCACTTTTATCCTTCCGTAGAACAAATTATCCTCATGGAATCTGTCATTATGTCATTCATCACCTGTCAAGTGATGCGAAAGTTTATAACCTGCTTTGTTTTATTTTCAAATTACATCTTTTCTGCACAGAAGCTAAGTTAAGCTTGGTTCAAAATATTTTAAATAAACATTATAATTTCTGATTTTCTTAAAATAAGTTTTGAAAAAATGATAATTGATATTTAAAAGAATTTTAAACTGAGATTTTCAATTTTTTTATAAAATGTAAAAAAAATGGTTGCCATCTGTCAATTTTGCTGACAAGATTTTTAACAAAAATTTTGGATGTACTTGGAATGATTAAAAAATGTAAAAAAATACCCCCAAAATACTTTGATCTTTCCTCTTAATAATAACGTAAACATTTAGATGATAAAATTTTGTTTTTGCCAATTTTGGCGTCTTTTTCATCATGCTATGCTCTTTCTTTAGCGATCTCGTGGAGGTACCTATCTATAGATATTCTTTGTATTTTATCACTTTAAATGTTATTTAATACGAAACTGAGCAGATATGAAATTTCAAGAGTCTATGACAAGAAGGATTTTGCTTGAAGGCACTATTCAGCCTTGCTTGATTAGCAAAGGTTCTTCATGGCTGAGTCAGTTAAAGCACATCAGATCTAATGACAGGAGAATGCAGGTTCAAATCTTTTTGGAGAGTGTGTATTTTTCATTAATAAGATTTCTCGAATATTCAAGTCAGTAGACAAAAATCAATTTACTGTTTAATAAATAAATGTTTAAAGTGATAAAATCTGTCAGATTAATAAATAAAAAAATTCATTACTTCTTTA
>OZ010615.1:51553628-51666128 GCA_963932145.1 Acanthosepion lycidas
ACAAATGTCATGTAAATTTATTTAAATGTAATTTATCAAAACTGTAATTAATTTTATTTTCAGGGGTGGGGGTGCGTGTATTTGTCCTAATATATTTGTTATTTTGTTTCTGGATTTTCTGCCACTTTTGAAATGTTCTAGTGATCAAAACAAATGAAAATATCTGTGGCTGCTAAATCTAGTGAGTATGGAGGATGTGGAAGAACCTCCCATCCCAACAACCTTATTTTTTGGGGTTTGATTGATAGAGTTTCTAACTCCCATCCCACAAGTTTTCAGTTGATTTGATTCTGAATGTTCTGAATCTTTTAAATGTTCTTGTGATTGAAACAATTGAAAATCTGTGCATCCTAAATTTGCTAAGTCTTTTCTACAAATATTTTCATGGCAACTTTTCTGACGAGCTGTCTTCCCTGATGCTCCGACTCCATGAATTTAAGTGTGCCGCTAAATTGGCATCTAGGGCCCACCCTTTTACTGTTGAAATAGTTAAATGCAACTGCCACTTCTACTCCAACAGTTTCTTTTCTTGCACTTCCCAACAATGGAACTCCCTTTCACTCATTCACTTCCCTGATAACTACAATCTTCAAAAATTTAAATGCAACGTCAATCACCATCTTCTGCTGACTTTTATAATTTCCTCAATCCCTACTATATACAGTCTTTTCCCTCACTTTCACTCTCTTTAAGCCCCTGCATGCTAGTGGCACTCCAGCCTTGCCTGGGGTGAAATATTTATAAAAAAAATTATGTTGGATGCCAAAGAACTTCCCATCCTTAAGTTCTTATTTTTTGGGAGATTTTCTTGGCTGCGTTCACTTTTGCATCCTCATGCTTGAGAAAACTTCTTTTCTGTTTACCAAAGCAGGTCACTATTGGTGTAACACTTCCGAATTAAACTCATGTTATACTCCACTTCAAATTAGATCTCTTTCTGATTCACTGTACATGTCAGTTAGATGTGAATGCTAAGAAAGCAAAACACAAAATAAAAAAGTCATCACCTATACAGAGGCTCTGAGCATCATATCCGCTCCACAAAATAAATCCGCCCCCAAAAATATAAAATAACAACATAAAATAAGCCAATTACAAACATCATTGCAAAAAAAAAAAACAAAAAAAAAAATCATGAACAAAAGATGAGTCCAGGAGCCACTACAATTTGCTTTTAAGAAAACTGCTCAGTCAGATTCTCAGTGATTGGCAAGCTTCACTGATCCACTCCTGACCTCTCCTGACATCACCACCATGACTTCAGTCAACCAACCCAAGAAACACAACAACTCCAGGCCTAACCAATTCTATCAATTCTTCAAAGTGCCTCCCTTGCTCATATTCACTGTATTGTCAAAACAAAAGAATTTCATACTAACAATTGTGTTTTCCTTTTGCTTCATCAGTGATACCGTTGCTTTATTTATTCTTTTGTACTACCATACATGTGTTTATAACACTCAGAAATGCTCTATAAACAACATACTATTAAATAGAAGAGATAATAAACTAATTCTGGATGTAGTTTCCTTCTGCCTTGGTTGTGTATACTCTGCTTCAAATTAAACCTCTTTTTGAATCTCTTTATACCAAAACTTGTTGGCCAGGCGTGAATACCACAAAAGCAAAATAAAAAATAAAAAAGCCACTTTCTGTGCAGGGACTCTGAGCATTGCATCTGGCTCACAAAACAAATTCTCCAAAAATATAATTTAAACATCAGAGCCAATTGCAAATGTTGCTGCAAAAGCAAAAGCATGACAAAAATGCTGTGATGTATCCACCCTGATGCATAAAGGGACTCACTTGCCAACACTCAAACCAGCCAATAGGCAGTTCATGAAGTTTACTAGTCAACCAACTTGAAACAAGTTTTGACACCAGGTGTGTTAGTCCTGACTATGCTGATAAACTACATTTGGCAACAAGGCTTTTGCCTTGCTGCCAGATCTAGTTTATTAGACGAATGGAGACTGTGAGGAGCGTGGAACTATGCTGTTGTTTCCAGGTTCACCCCCAACCCAGGGTGGTAGGACCTGTTAGGGTTCCAGCTATGGGCAAATAGTGAATCTCCAAACAAAAACAAAACACTATGAAAGTATGAAAATACATTTTATAGTAAAAATACCAGCAATACATTTTATAATAGAATTATCAACAATACAGTTTTAAAGCAATGACCAGCAATACATTTTATTTGCAGATGAAAACATACAATTGCATTTATTATTTAGATTTTGGCATTAAATAACCCATAGAGGTTGATATGCTGCTAACTGACCAACATGAAACAACTCTTTTATGAAATTATAGTGGCTATCAACTCACAAAGTGAGTATGACCATCACTAACATGTCCAGTCCATCAGTTAGACCCCACCCCCAACAACAACAATACATTCATTTGTTGTGTGAACGACAGTGGCTCATAAAGCTAGCCATTGATCTGCATTTCTTGTTTACGTATATGTTATGTCAAATCATCTCCGGGTGGTGGAAGTTGATTTTGAACATCATCACTTCCAATGTGTCTTTTTATATGCCTTGTCAGGCCTGACCTGGACTTGCTCACCCTAGTGCAGGTCGGTCATTCAAAGCATGCCATTACAAAATCGTTATGTACAATAGACTGTTGGTGTTGGTGCGATTTCTGGTGACAGACCTGCCCTGGACAGACATAGCCGATTGCATTGGGCACATGGCCAGGTTGGTACCTCAGCATTTCAGGGATCCCTTCTGAACCTCTTTTTTCAGTTCTGAATATTTTTGTGATGCCTCATCAAAGATCTTGATGCCATCAGCAATACCATCTCTCCAAGAAACCTAGTCTTTAGCTAGAATCTCCCAGTTATTCAAGCCAATATTGCACTTGTATAGTGACTCTTTAAGGCAATCTTTGTAATGAAGTTTCGGCTTGTACTGCAGTCTTTTTCCCATTTCCCATTCTCCATACATTAATTACATTAATACATTACATTAATTCATGACATTAATTCATATAATATCCTACAATTTCTTAATGAAATCAAACTGTATTCCAAAATATAACTTCAACAAAACTACAACATAAAACATACATATCACCCCCTCTGGTAACCATGTCCACACAAACACGTATATGCTGGGTATTATCTACCATGTATTCAATTGTGAAAGCAGAATAACATATGTATTTTTTATTTCTTCAAAGCTCACAAAAAATTAAATTTTTCCCATTTGGGTCATTTAATGCCGAAATTTAATTTTCTTGTGACCTTTGATAGTTTTGCCGACTCTTCAATTGAAATATCAAGCACATCTTCAATTGTTCTGATCGATTGTAACTGTTTTCAGTTCATCCAGATTTTAGATAGCCCCTATTTTTTCATCCTATAGATGGTTACCATAAGTTTTGATTCAATTTCTTCTGAAGAGTATAAGCAATGTCTGGCAAGCTTCATCCTTCTGAATGCTATATTCTTTCAGACTAGAATTAGTTTTCTATAGAATTGCTTGTTTGTTAGTTTAGCACTCCAGTATTTTATTAAGTACATTTTAGTGTAGCATCCATCCAGCCTCTTGCAGAAGGTTTTTGTCAGTAGTCCATGTCCTGCTTACATGCAAAAAAAACTGACTCTACTGTAGACAGGAAGTTATGTATCTTGATGTTTCAACTGAATTTGGATTTCCATACTTTTGACAGATTATTACTGGCTAAATAAGAGCTGCTCTCACTTCAAAGTCATTGAACAAGATGAACACCCAAGAGCTAAGGTATGTGATGTTTTGAACAATTTTAAATGGCGTGCCATCTAAGGTAGCATTTTTCAAACTTGTTTTTACTGCAGCCCACAAGAACCACATTTTGCATTGTGACCGATTATACATACATGTAATAAATCAAAGACTAACTCTGTTCACTAGGTTCATTTATATGTATATTTCTTAAAATCCGCACATATTGGTATTGCATGTATCTATTTGTATTATCCATTTGTATGAATATAAAATTACTTTTAGAAAAATAAATTTAAAGGTAATTCCGATACAAAGGTAATGTAAATAATATTTGAAAAAATTGTCATTTAAAGAGATGGATGTGTTTGTTCATAAGCAGCCGATTCCAGTTGGGATCATAGGAAGACAATGCTAAACGCATATCACGTGCAGTGTTGAGCCTATTTCTGTCCTTTGTCTTAAATTGAATTAATGTGAAAAATCCCAGTTCACTCAAGTAAGTAATTGTAAAAAGGCAATAGTAATAAAATAGCCTTTTTATTCAGTAGTGAATATTCCACCTTGTACTTAACCCAAAACAAGATATATATAAACTCAATGAAAACAGACTATATATATATATATATATATATATATATATATATATATATATATATATATATATAATCATTATATAATGACAAACAAACACTTAAAAAACCTTAGGTGATATTTTATTTCATTGACGCTGATAAAACATGGCTTCAAATCCTCAGAAGCCATGTTTTATTGGCTCTAATGAAATAAAATATCACCTAAGCTTTTTTAAGTGTTTGTTTGTCATTATGTTATAATTTTTGCTCTGTCTTTTGACATAGAACTCTCAACGGATCATATTCATATATATATATATATATGTGTGTGTGTGTGTATATTTAAAAAATAAAATATAATACAAACTTACCTTGGTGAAAAACTAGCAATGATTTATGAGTGCTGTGCAACATTTAGAATAATTTATATTCTGCACTTTGCTCTCACTTGCATATTTTTTTTCTTTCTTTACAGAACTTGACGGCTTTGTGGCTGATGAACCTTAAGTGGTTTTTTATAGAGAATTGAAGTTCTTCATATTTATAAAATTTGCAGGGATTGAAATGAGAGGTAATCTGAATGTCCAAGGTGGGGTCTGTAAAGTGACATGAGGTCTGGCGTTGTTGTGATGGAAAACAATCCCTTTTAACTGGCAAATTTCACTTGCTTTTAATTATTGCTGCCTTTTACCAATTCAATTAGGAAATGGTAATTCCCTGAATTCAACATCTGATTTTATGAAAGGAGCTCATAATACACAATGACCCCCTAATCTCGCCAGATATGTAGCATTGCCTCCTTTGGATGCAACCCCCTTCCACTTTGGAGTATTAACTGTTGTAACCTTGAAAGGGTTACTGAATGAAGAATAACCAAAATGGAGGTTGAAAATGAAATGGTAATCTTTATAACATCAACAAAATACAATACTCGCCAGCAGTGTGAAGTAGGTAAACCACTGCTGGAGGTGGACTACTTAGACATCATATTACCCCCACTCACAATAGCGTCCAATGTATTTATGAGGATTGGGACATACACATTCCTGTTCATAGGTACGGTATATAACATTAACAGTGGTTCATTTAATTTTATCCAGGATCTTTTTGCCCCACATTTTTGCAAACAATCTATTTTTAATTAGTTCTGATTATTCTTTTTGAAAATTGGTTATTTTGTGTGTGAGCAGAGAAAATTGAGTACAGTTGTCATATTTGGGCAGGAGCTGCCCAGTCCTCATGTTCCAGTCTTGATAGTTTAAAAGTATCTCCAAGTCCTTGTGGGTGACAAATTATTTTCTACCCTTCAACTTCACTCTCACAGGGGGGGGATGTGGTGAGCCTGTCACTGCTCTATCGCTACTTCCATGGAAAGTGCTTGGATGAATTACATTCCTTGGTTCTGCCATGCCTAACTTTCACAACTAGGACCTGCCCTGCTACTTACATAGTAGCAAACCACCCACATTCCCTCTGCAATCCATCAGTGAGAAGTAAGTTTCACTCAAACAGCATCTTCCTGTGAACCACTGCTCTGTGGAACCGACACCCAAGAGGATGTTTCCCCGATCACTACAATCTTAACCTGTTCAAGTCTAGGGCTAACTGTTATCTTCCCCTCCTATATGTATAAACTGCCTCTTAACATAACCCACTATCTTGAGTGGCCCCAGGGCCACTTGTATGTACAAGGTGAACCTTACTATAAACAATGCCCTGTCAGTGGAGTTTATAATATGGCAATTGCACACTTGAGTATAAACTGGACATGAGTACCTTTTTTGGTTCTACTAGAAATGAGTCTATAAAAATTTTATTTTTACTACTTTTAAAATGTTAGCCTTGAATAAATGTTTAATCATCTAGGTTGTGTTTTTAGTACACGTTCTTTTGAGAAAAGTGTATTTTTATGAAGGTCAGACGATTTGCATAAAAAATTGTTACACTTTATCAGCTTAGCAGTTAAAAGCCACCAAAATTTGTGAAGGATATATTTCCAATTTATGGAAAATTATTTTTTCATACTGACCAATAAAAGACATTGTCTCTAGCCTTAGTAAGAACCTGAATAGGGTCCTGGTGAGCCTGAATTTCTGAATAAATAGAACATGTCATCAAGGAGCAGAAGGCATTTGACATCAAGAAGAAAACATCAAAAAGACACAAGGTTACCAGCCAGCTGCAGAGAGACTGAAGAATTTTGAAGTTCAAGTGAAAATTCTTCTGCAGTTGGACCATAAAGAACAAAAAGAATTTAAAGAAATTTCCCCAAGCATGAACAGAATTTAAATTTTGAAAATTACTCTATAAGGAAGGTTACTGAATAGAATAATCAAATGAAGATTGGTAATGAATAATAACACTTAGGACAAGAACAACACATATAAGATTTGCTAGCGCTGCATAGAAGATGTAGTCAACTGTTAGAAGTGAGTCAAGTGAATTCCACAATGAATCTCCAACTGCAGGATATCTACCAACTTCCCCATGCAGTCAGATGTGACACAAGGCCGAATTTAATGTGGAGTATCTGAGCCTGTAGGCTTGGCCAAAAATTCCCCATAGACCATGTATAAAATGAGGTTGGGTATCTGTTTCCTGAGATGAGACATAGCCTCATCTGGGGATCCTCTCTGCCTTGAGGCAGTGAGTTTGACCAGCACAGCTGGAGATGAATCTCCAACTACAGACAAACATACAGTATTTGATACTGTATTTATGTGAATGGGGACATACCCCCCATTAGGTATGCTACAACACTATATGTCCCACAGATGCTTACTGAAGCCTTGTCTTTTTTTAAGCTGAAATCATAATTTTTTGCCATTTTTTTATGGTAATCCTTTTTATCAGAAATTGTTATCCTGCCTTAATAGGTGGACAAAAGGAAATTTTTATGCAAACTTTGTATTTGTATTTGTACGTTTTTTCATAATTGTGTAATAAATGTTTTTCCTTTTTTTAAAGGAAAAACATTTATTACACAATTATAATTATAATTGCAGTAGTTGTGTCTTGTTTTGTAGTTTTGTGCCTATTATGACTTGCTATTCCTACTAACTAGTTCTTTTTATTTGGCACAATAACTTAGATTTGGTAGGGAATCAAATTTTTATAAGACCTATATGACTAAACCCAACAAATGTTTATATGTCATTAAATGAACCAATATGACGTAACTTAACAAAATATAGTAAATTTATACCCCATCACAGTAAATGTAAAGGAAAATATATTATAGCAGTAGCAGCTGATGGATACCTTTAAAAACCAATGCTTTCAAAGAGAAACTCTTTTTCTTTGATTATATGTAGAGTCAAACTTCCTAACAGGAAGACACCCTTTTCAGTCGGTCAGAGAGTTGTACATTTCTTTGTTAAAAAACATAAATATTTGGACTCTGTTATTAATGAAAAGTAGACATTTGCCACAGCAAGGTTTTTATATTTTTGCTGGTAGTAGACAATGCACAGCATAAAACTGATAAAATGTAAATAAATACTATTAGTTAGAAATAGTGAGAACACTTTGTGTATTATACACATTCTGGCAACAGTAAAAAAAATGTAAAAAAAATATACAAAACCTCTACTACAAACTTGAAATACCTTTGGTAAGATTTAAAATGTTTTATTGATATAAGGGGTACTCTCCTGCCAACATAATAACCCATATGCTATATAGTGATACCTCCTGATATGCATTGATCATTCAAAACAATGAAATGAAATGAAACACAGCCAATGTCTGAAAGAAATGTAAAAATCTGTGGCCTTTGTGGTTGTGTAGATTATGTGGTTTGGCATTCTGATATATATTATTACAGACAGACATATAGAATTTAAAAGCCAGTGGCTCTCCAAATTGTCAAAGATAATTGGTTTTTATATGTTATGCACAACAGCTTATCATCCCCAATACAATGCTTTGGTAGAGAGAGATCCTGGGATCATTAAAATGGTTATTGTAGTCCGAAAACCGGTCCTTGCTCTCAGCCTTAGCTTTTGTACTTCTTGTAATACATAACACACCTAACAGCTGAGCTCTCCATTCTTTGCAGTCACAAGCAAACATATATTACTATTTTAGTTGTTAAATGATACTGAAAATAGTGATTAAGTATTAGCTTGGTGCAAAAATAATGTCGTTTTTTGACGTTAAAAAATACGTCAAAAAACGACATTATTACGTCATTATTTTTGCACCAACCTAATAACTCAGAATTTTACAAAATTATTATAATTAGAATAAAAAAGTTTATAATAAGCATTTGGTTGCAAGAGGAAAGGAATAATGGGGATTAGGTTTTTAAACAATGTGTATTTCTTTAATATACAGGGTGTCTTACATAGCTGTCAGAAAATTGGTGAAATGTCATTTTCTGTGGCTGGCATCAAAGTGTAATGGTAGTGCTGAGAATTGACCTAATTCTTGCATTGGTTGTTTGCACATGTTAGTCAATTGAGGTCATTCATTGGTAGTCAAGGTAACGTTGGATTGGTGTGGCTGGTAGATATGAAACATGGCTGCAGTGATGATTGCAAAGGGAATGCTTGTAGCAAGTTGGGTATGCCAAGGTGACAGCGGTGGGTTGTCAAGGTGACAAGGTTGGTATAGCTGGTTTCCATTGTTCTGGTTTCCATTGTTCTGGTTTCCATTGTTCTGGTTTCCATTGTGGTAGCCCAAGTGGGTTGCATGCTTGGAGTCACCTGGTTGTGAAGTTGGAGTCACTTGCTTGCTGGTGGTATTGAGACTGGATAGTTGGCAACTGTAGTGGGTCAGGTTTGCCAAGGTAACAACATTAGCAATAAGGAAGGCTTGTAACTAGGTGATGTCAATGTTGAGATGTTATCACTCATGACAGTTGTCATCTTGAACCTGGCAGTGGTGAGGATAGATAGTTGCTGTAGTGGGTTGGGTTTGCTAAGGTGATGGCATTGGCAATGAGGAAGGCTTGTAGCTGGTTGGTGATGACGAGATGATATTCTGGATTCCATGTGTGAAGAGCTGGGTGTTTAGTCAAGCCTTGAAGTGGTAACGGCCATTAAGAAGAACAGTCGTGTCTGTGGTAGTGCCCTGCATGTTAGCCAGTAACCCACTGGCCCACAGCTGCTTGTGGCCATTATGAGTACCCTGCTTTTAAGCAGATCTAGCGGTCTTCAAGAGTATCTCCTTTCCCGGGAGGATCATTTTTGATTGGCCAGTGTTGCTTTCATTGCGGGGGCTTACTTCATGGATCAGATATGATGTTTGGAGCCTATGTGCAGAAAAAGGACTTTTTTATTTTGTTCTCTGCTTTCATTGTATTCACATCTTGCCAGAATGAGAAAGAGATCTAATTGCAATGGTGTATAATATAATGTTTTTCAATGGATGACGTTTGAACATGATTTCAATTCCCTTCATGACTGAAATTTATGACGTATATGCATATTATGAAAAGTGTTGTTTCAGCATTTCTTTCCATTTGATTTTTGTGTGCATTGCAAATTTTAAATATTTTTATGTAACAGCAAAAAAAAAAAAATGAGAGAGAGAAAGATATATGCTATTTACAGAGATGATGCTAATGTGGTGCATGGAAATAGAGAATAAATGTTAGCTATCTCCAGTTTCCAGTGTCCATTATGTCTTGTAGAAGTTATATTTTGGAATACAGTTTGATTTCTTTAAAAGTCTCTTTGTGTCAATTTTTTTGATTGTCCCAAATTATTTTATTTTCCATTGTTCCTTTCTTTTCATTTTTTTATATATAGTGGAAGTTATGCATAGAGTCTCTCTGATTTTTGATAATTTTTTGTCACAAATGGCTGAGCAAACTTCCACCATTTTGTGTCTGGGTTCAGTCTCTTCTTCCTCTTTTTTTATTTGAGGGTTGCCTTCTCATTAGTTGAGAGATAAGTATAGAGAGAGAAGGATAGAGAGAGAAGGATAGAGAGAGAAGGATAGAGAGAATGATAGAAAGAGAAGGGTTTTAATAGAAAGAAAATGCTTTATTTTTAATGAATTTGTTTTTATTTCTGTTTATATATTTTATTTTTATTGGGGCTAACTCTACACATTCTTTGTCAGCTATCTATGAGATGTGTTTTAAGAATTGCTAGCTGCCTTTATCTGATTTAGCTGGATTCATGCTGCAAAAAGCATTGAACAACAGCTTATGAATGTCCAGTAACAACACTTGATGGCCTTTTATAAGGTATTGGATGTATGGCATTGTGAAGTAAGCTGCTAAAAGCTCTGTTAAAGTTTGTTTGTATTAACTTTTTCAATAAAATTTCATTAGGTATTGGTTTTCCATTAGCATTCTGATGTAGCGTTACATTTATAGCAAAATTACTTTTGTCTGTGACTAATTGATGTATGTAGGTTGTGTATACGCTAGTGTAAATAGGTCACAATGCTGTTTTATTACAGTACTTAATGATTGTTTTTTTCTGATTCAGTAAACACAACGGAATCCTTTGGAAACAACCCCATTCTTTCTAACTAAATGAACTCTAAATCAGCTTAATTGGGAATTAATTGTAGATAAAATCTTACTGTAGTGGTGTTCTCAATTGTTAAAGAGAAATATTTTTTTTGTATTGGAGTTAGATATATATTTATGTGATAGGTTGTAGTGGAGATATTATTGTGGTTACACGAGGATCTTTTTTTTTTGAATAGAAGATAGAATAGTGATTATTTAGTAAGAGATGCAGCAAGTGGTTCACTGTGGACTAAGAAGTAAACCCCTGAGTGATGTAATGAAATAACCTGTCACCCCCATGAGTAACTACACTATAGGTAGTAACTACCTATAAGTGTCCATAAGACTACAGAAGTCACGCTGGGATCTTTGGGCAGAGAGGAACCCGGATGAGGCTATGCTGAAGGGCAGACTTTCATCCGGGGAGGTAGACAAACCTGATCCCGTTCATGTGGGATCTATGGGGATTTTTTGTCCGAGCCTCCGGGCTCGGGAACCCCACATTAAATTTGAACTTGTGCCACATGTGACTGCGTGGGGAAGTTGCTAAATAGCATCGAGCTAGGATCTGTTGAGTATGACTCAGACTTACGCGAGAACTACCAACCTTTCAATAGCAGCACTCACTACTGGATTGATTTGCAATGACCATGTGCATAACTTATTTCTTATTGTAACGGTTTTTACAATAAACCTTTGCTTATTTATCCACAATGTTTGTCAAGTATATATTCCTTTTAGCATGGAATATAACACTGAGGGAAAATGAAATATGTCATGTCATTATGAAAAAGAAAATTTGTATCCTTTCACTTTATACTGCTTTATACAACATCATATTTGATCTTAGACAAAGTTTCTTGGTGGACAATCCAATAATACTCATATGCTGACAGGAGTGAAATTCACTTTTGTAATTGTACAGATACTATTTGTAACAAACTCTTTTTATTTTCAAATAATCACAATATTTAGGCCAAAATGATGGTTATATATGTACTTGTTGATCATTGTCACTGCCAAAACTTCCTTGTCAATTTTTAGGGTAGTTTGTTTTTGTTGCATTTAGGCTTCTTGACATGTTGTCTTTATAGTGATCCATCACAAGATGAAACAGATGGAAGAGATGGGTTGAAATACTGGTGATACTTGTTGATTTATTTGTTGAAGCGTGATTTTTTTGTATTGAAGGTAGATATATATTTATATGATAGGTTGTAGTGGAGATATTACTGTGGATGCCTGAGGTTTTTTTTTCCTTTAATGAGAGTGTGATAGTATTGTAATACGAGTCATGGTTTGCTAAGAACTAAAAACTCCTCCAAAGGGAAAAAGAGACATGTCTTGACCTGACAACATTCTGTGGTTAAAGAGCAGAAGAAGAAGGGAAAAAATGAGGGTTTATGCCTTTTTCTTTTTTATACAATGCCACCAAAGTGGCCTTTAGAAATCCCCTGGTAGACAAAGTTGGATAATCCAAATGCAAGCTTTTGGATTCAGTAAAGATTTTCTTTTAGTATTCTATCATATGATTTCTTCTTTACTCAAGTTAAGATTCAAAGTGATATTGAAAATACATTTTTAATTATTATCAGGCAAAATGTTAAACTTTAAATCATTTAGACTGTCATTTTTATGGATAAAGACACAATCAACATCAGTAAAGATTTTGTCCATATAATGCTGGAAAATTTATGCTGTAAATTTGGGCTTAAAGAGCCCAAATAGAATGTAATTAGACTCAAAATATTCAAATGGCATTTTGAACTTATCAAGTTCAGTATAAGTATAGTCTTTGGGTTGGCAAAAACGTTAGGAAACCTTAGTTGTATCTGTATATTGGAAACAGATAGGTATCCAAACAAAAATAAAGATAAGCTCAATATAAGGCTAAAAAACATAAATTAAGTTTTTGTTTTCTAAAAAAGAGAACATGTTAAAGCATAGAAATGTGATACACGACTTCCCTCCAACCCTGAAAAGAAAAACTATTGGATATTACAAAAAGTTGTCTTTATTCACTAGTCTGACACACCATGTTGCTAAAGGCTATCTATAGCCACAAATCCTCTCTTTGTGGTGTCTAACAAAAGACTGTCATCTGTGTGAAGACAGGACTCTGCTGATTGGCCATTAAAGGTCACATGACCAGCTAGGGAAAAAGGAAAGATATTCTACCAAGTCTATAAGAACTTCAATTCATCATTTCAACCTGTTAATGTCCACCATTCAATTTTTAGGATAGAAAACCTATAATGTCAGATTTTTATAAATCTATAATATGGGATTATTTTTTTAATAATTTCACTCCGAGCAAGATGGGAATGCCATTAGTATGCAGGTGGTGGGGGGGTTACAGGGAGTAAAAAGTGAAAGAAAAGACTGAGTATAGGGAGGATTGAGGAAAGGACAAAAGATGAACAGGATTCAAGAAAATAGAAGATGGCGATTAACATTACATTCAAATTTTTGAAGATTGTAGTTTTCAGGGAAGCTAGTAAATGGATGGGAGTTCCACAGGCAGAAAGTGCGAGAAAAGAAACCTTTGGAGTAGAGGTGGCAGTTGCATTCAGCTGTTTCAATAGTAACAGGTGGGACCTAGATGCCAATCTAGCAGCACCCTTAAATTTATGTAGTCGGTGTACCAGGAAAAAAGCTTGTCAGAGCAGTTGCCATGAAAATATTTGTAGAAAAGACAAAGGGAAGCTATGTCATGTCACTAAGAAAGTGACTGAGGTCAAGATGCCAAGTCAGGATTGATTACATGAAAGATCCTTCTTTGGATTTTGTCAAGAACCTTGAGATGACTAGCAGGAGCATCGGACCAGATATGGTAGCAGTATTCAATGTGTGGCCCAATGGTATTTTTTATAAACATTTAATTAATACTAGTGTTCCACTGGGTTTAGGGTGGAAAGCTAAATTATATAAGAATGGCCACTGAAAAGTCAAAACAATATAAAGATGACACAAGACATGGTAATCATAATAACTATTTTATTCAAACCGTGTCTCAGGCTGTTTTGCTTCCAGCATTCCCCAGTGGGACCAGAGGTGCTTACAATCATCATAATCAACATTATTTTTGTTGTTATAAACAACTAGCTTTTTTTTTTATAATTAATACCAGATTTTACAGTGCACGTTAATAGTTTAAAAATCTACATTTAGGAGATTTCATTCACACAAGTTTTGCTGAATTCAACTGACAAAATCTGTCTTTAATTTTTTATTATATCTTTTCAATTTTCAAATACTATACTGACAACATCCAGTTTTTGATAAGGACTGAGACAGTTGAATATACTTAAAAAACAAAAACAGAACATATATATTAACTTTGGACAGATTAACCACAATTTTTATTTGGATATATAGCAGCTTATTCAAGCATTAAAACAAAATAGAACATATGTATTAACTTTGGACAGTATAATGACAATTTTTATTTGGTTATATAGCAGAAAAATATAATAAAAATTAAATTTGTCAGTCGGATTCAACAAAACATGTTTAAATGAATTCTTATATTGAAAAGTACTGCAAAACAATTCTATAAAAAAATAGACTAGAATTGTTTTGCAATACGCTGACACATGTTGAAATCAACAGAGTACTTAGTAGTATTGAAGTTATTGCTTATATTTTTTGTTGATATCTACAAACTCTACATTTTGTTCAATTTCACAAACCAATTGATGAAATATAAAAACTTAAAGAAAAGATATGCAAAAAACAATATTGCATTTTTAGTGGTAGTATTTTGTATGTTAAATAATAAAACTTTTAATTTTTCAAAAAAATTAATGAAAATTTATTATACTAAGCTATGCGCCCTAGTAAAATCAACTGTATCTTGTACCCACTTACCTGTTTGCACATCTCTTCTAAATTTAGTTTCAATCAGTCAATGTGTGGCTATTTTAGATGGTGTGACGGATAGACTAACAGAAGTCACAGAATTTTATATATAGATACTTTATTTAGCAGATTTATAGACCTATTTAATATTATCAAGAGTATCTCAATCTTGTTTTTTAGTTGATTTTTAAACATCAGTGTCACAAGGCCCCTGGGGGTTCATCAAGAAATACTACCTTGCATAAAGCAATTATACGTGAATGTTATAATTGGTACAAAAATATGACAATCTCAGGTGGTTTGTCAAATTTAATCTTTCGTAATGCTTCCTGGACCCCTGAGTCACATTAACATCTAACCCCCTACATTTTTTGTCAAGCAAAGGAGTTGAGTAAAATAACAGATCTGCCATCACCATTTCTATCTTTGTAAATAAGATGGAAGAATTCTTTTGAAATGCTTCACGTATTTCTCAACCCTTCTCGAGAATCTGTTCCCACGTTTTGCCTTTTCACGTAACTCACTGACTCTTTCTGCAAAAACATTCCTTTAAGCCTACATCTGATGACTTAGCCTCAATTAATGCTCGCTTTTTGGTCATTCAAGCTAGCTTTGTTTGTTATATGATTTCATCCTTGTATAAAAAACATTTCTCATCATTTCTAATCTCTTTTCTGTCACCAATTTTAAATTGCTACACAAAACTTTTCTTTATCTGTTATTGTTTGAATCTTCAATATAAAATGATTATTATTTTCATTCTGTTTATTCATGTATGTGAATTTTTATTTATTTTTAAATGATAAAATCTTTTACCAAAAATTGTTAAGAGACTTACCATTGATTTAAATGGGTCTCCAAACATTAACAATCACATAACTCACATGGCTGCTGTAACAAACCAGTAACTTACTCCCATTACACATTCACAAAAAATACTCAATATGTATCCAAAATAAATGATTCCAGCTTTTCTGACAGAAAGAAGGTCTACTGTCTATCAGCTTGGTAAGTTAATAAATAAAGATAATGTATAGTGTATACTCCAGAATTGATTCATTCATCTATTTTGTACAATTTATCAATGCTTTGATGGTTATTTAAACTAGAAAATATCTTTAGATTGTAAGAATTCTTTGTTTTGTTTTTGGAGATAATAATGGTTTAGTGATATCTCTTACTAATTAACCCATAGTTGGGGGACGAGGTGGATTCATACCTTTCCCAAGGGTATTTGTGCATAAAATGAACCCAACTGGAATTAGAACAGCTCTCTGATTAACAATTCCAACACATTATCCATTACACCACAAACACATCTAAACTTACAGCAATTAGTATTCCCAAGTGGTCACCCATCTAGGTACTGACTGTTGTGTGTATAACAGCCCCTGACCTACTTACCTCCCCTTTTGTGTAGATCTCCTGTTAGAGAGGGACACCATTTCCTGCAATGTTGACTCAACAATAAAGTCATTACTGTGCCTAGCTCCATTACTGTTCTCATTTGTACTAACCAATACCTAATGTAACTTTGACCAGGCCTGACGTTGCTTAACCTTGGTGATCATACAGGAACTAGTGTTTCTATGTGATGTGGCTGTAAGACCTGTATTCTCCATAATAATGTCAATCAAAATTAAACTCTTGATAGAATCCATATTGAAATGATTAGCCCTTGTGTTCATCAAATGGAAACTTATTCACCTGCAAAAAAATAAATTTTCTTCACAAGCAAAGCTTCTTGCAACAGAAGCATTCACAAAAAATCAAACTCCTTCTATGAATGTAATTCTCTCACATTCAAACTGTCTAAACTTATGGACATTCAGATCATTTTAGTAAAACTATATATTCATTCTTCCTAAAGTTGAAATGTAATACAAGGTCATTTTAAATTTTAAAGTGGAAACCCACACTGTGCATGAACAGATTCAAAAAGAGTCATTGTCATTTGTTGCAGGCGTCAAAGCTTATCCTTACCCCACCAATTTTAGTACAATGAGGAGGTACAACCTGGGAGGTATTTACATCTCATTTGCAAGGGCATGGAATATTGCATATGGTCTTCTTTTAATGTGGGATCCCACACACATGTATAGGTGGATGTAAAATGGTAGATGTAAATTGGTGGACGTAAAATGGTGTCGGTAATTTAGTCATAATTATAATAATAAATAAAATTGTGGTTAAACTGTGGCAAAATTTAAAACTGCAATTTATTTACATTTTTACAAAGTTTTTTTGAATAGAAAATGTTTATAAAAATGGATGTAGTTGATAGATAAAAAGTTCATACATTTTAGTCAATATCATAAGTTACAAGAGAAAAAGAATTACATGCATATTGACTTCAAGAAAATAATGTCATTTAAACTGGTGATTAATATTGATCTTTAGACAGTTTCCCTCTTTGAGTAATGGGAATCATTTGGTATAGACTTGTGTAGATGAGTTGGCATTATTTGGGGAGTTACCTGTTGCAAAGTTTCGTATTTATTTGTTTTCAAAGTATACAAATTCTAAGGATTTTGCAGTCAAGTTTGATCTTCAAAAATGATAATAAAATGTCAATTGTTATCTTCTGTTTTCCTAATTCCTGTCTTTTTATTGTTCTCACTCCATCATAATGTTTTTCTTATATTCTTTCACATTCAGTAACCCCTCTGTATCTTAGTGGCTTTATTGCCTTGCTGAGGCAGGAATGATTTTAAAAAAAAGAAATCAACAGCAATCGGTTGAAAATTCTTTTTCTACCTCATGATATATTTTTTACTATGCTGACAAATTTGAAATCTCTTAGATTTTATTTTTGGAAACTTCTTCTGTGGCATCAAATGCATATATATATATATATATATATATATATATATATATATATATATATAGAGAGAGAGAGAGAGAGAGAGAGAGAAAGAGACAGACAGACAGACAGAGACAGAGAGTATAGTATAGTATTAAGTACCTGAAATGCTGGTTCTTTTTGGGTAAGCAGGTTTTTGTTATAAAGTGCTCAATATCAAAAGACAACAAGCCCTGAAGAGTGAACATATTATCTTGATGTGCTCACAACACTACATAATAGACCAACACCACTCAGCTAAGTGATAAAGTCCTCCAAACTAATTATATATACATACATATATATATCAGTTGGGTTTCAATCGGATGTTTAGCCACACTGATGAGCTGTATTACAGCAAAACAGTTTGTCTGTGGATGACAATATATATATATATATTTTAAAGAAAAACAGACCACTTTAAGTTACCATTATAATAATTTATTTATCTTTATTATAATAATTTTTTTATTGTAATAATTTATTTATCATAATAATTTACTCATTATAATAGTTTATTTATTTTTATTATAATAATTTATTTATTTTTTTTAGACATCTAAATTACTATCAAGCATTAAAATCTATTCTTTACATAAATTGCTAAACCCAGTTACAGCCTCTTTCTCTTTACTTCCCTCTCCCTCTTCTTTCTTTTTCCTTTTTCCTTTTTCTTTTCTCTCTTCTCCCCTCTCATTTCAATATATCACTTCCATTAAGTTAACCGTCTAAATAGGTCATGGTCTGGTCACTCCTCCTCCCCCAATACTAAGTATGATTGAGAGAGATATTAAATTAAACCCTCCCTAAACTCTACCATTTCTCTTTAGCGACCCCTTTTACACTCTCTGTTAAATTACAAAAACTTACACTACCCATCAATTTTAATTTCATTTTTGGAAGTGCTATCTGATGATCCAGCGTCCTTTAAAAGGGCTCCGGTGAAATAAATTATTATAATGGTACCTTAAAGTGGTCTGGTTTTCTTTAAAATATTTGCTCTGGATTTACATTGAGCTCTCAGGATTTTATCCTCCTTGGGGATCCCATACGGATTACCAAGTTTTTCATAACTTAACTATATATATATATATATATATATATATATATATATATATATATATATAATATATATTAGTGATCATCTTTTTGTGTATCTTTTTTATATGTCTCTGACACTTTTATACACTAGGTATTTTAATAAATTTAGAATATTGGTACAAATACAAAAATTGCCTCACTCCATCTGCAGGTTTCAGGAAGTAGCCCTTAGCTTAAACTATTAATGCAATGAAGCAATAATATCTGGGAGACAAATATTAAAGAACTAGACTTATGAGAGAGTATCAATATAAGTCTGGCATATTTATTAGCTTAATTTTGATCTGAAATTTTCACTGTATAATATTCAAGCTACCTGATTAATGTTTATCATTTAATTAAGTGCATTGTCAAGGAAGGAGGCTGTATTGAAAAATAAATATTTCTAGAATGAAATAATCTTTTTCATTAGGCTATGGGCTTATTGACATACCTACATATTTACCACTGAATTAAGTGCATTGACAAAGGTGATGATTATGTTGAAGAACCCTATTTGTGTAAAATAAATGCTTTTTACATCATTAGGCTGC
This sequence comes from Acanthosepion lycidas, assembly GCA_963932145.1. Taxonomy (NCBI): domain Eukaryota; kingdom Metazoa; phylum Mollusca; class Cephalopoda; order Sepiida; family Sepiidae; genus Acanthosepion; species Acanthosepion lycidas. The sequence goes on from OZ010615.1 coordinate 51,572,726, forward strand.
AGACTTACTGATTTCCCTCCATATATGGAAAGCAGTTAATTGCATAAAACTAAAAAAATTTTGTCATCACTGACTTGGTGAAATGACTGTTGAAAAATTATTATGGATTGACAGAAAACATCAATTCAAGAAATAAGGAGAAACTACTTTTTATGAATTGAATATTGTGAATTAGACATTATCCACTGTAACAACAATAAATAATGTTGAATATTAATATATACTAATAAATACTAATAGAAAGACAAGATACCCATTATTACTCATATATAGAGTAATGTGTCGCCCAAGCCAATGTAGACAGTCGCTACCTGAGCCAAAAGGATAGAGAAACAGGAAGCACTGAAGATTGTGTTACAATTGAAATGCTTTTTTCATCCTCAATCGGAGTATATAGGTTTGCCTATTATCACACTCCTCCCCACTCTTTTGAACAGAAGCAGAGGTTTAATCTCTTATTTCCTGTTTAGGATTGGGTTTCTGGTTCCCTCTAAAGTCATTTCCTTCTCTTTCACTTTCAGTACGTCTTGGTGGCTTTATCACCTTGCTTTGGGTGGTGCTTTTTATTCTGTAACCCTTTACCTTGAGTGGCTCATAGGTGAACTTCATTGTAAAAAAAAAAGTTATGTCACTGATGTCCATGTTCCTAGTCAGAGTTTATTAAACATGTGGTTCTCATTATTTACGCTACTTATATTTGGACTGCTGTCCTCATCTTTGTTGTTGTGACCAAAATTCTAGCAATGAGAATTAATTGAGGCTAAGTCATCAGATGTAGGCTTAAAGGAATGTTTTTGCAGAAAGAGTCAGTGAGTTACGTGAAAAGGCAAAATGTGGGAACAGATTCTCGAGAAGGGTTGAGAAATACGTGAAGCATTTCAAAAGAATTCTTCCATCTTATTTACAAAGATAGAAATGGTGATGGCAGATCTGTTATTTTACTCAACTCCTTTGCTTGACAAAAAATGTAGGGGGTTAGATGTTAATGTGACTCAGGGGTCCAGGAAGCATTACGAAAGATTAAATTTGACAAACCACCTGAGATTGTCATATTTTTGTACCAATTATAACATTCACGTATAATTGCTTTATGCAAGGTAGTATTTCTTGATGAACCCCCAGGGGCCTTGTGACACTGATGTTTAAAAATCAACTAAAAAACAAGATTGAGATACTCTTGATAATATTAAATAGGTCTATAAATCTGCTAAATAAAGTATCTATATATAAAATTCTGTGACTTCTGTTAGTCTATCCGTCACACCATCTAAAATAGCCACACATTGACTGATTGAAACTAAATTTAGAAGAGATGTGCAAACAGGTAAGTGGGTACAAGATACAGTTGATTTTACTAGGGCGCATAGCTTAGTATAATAAATTTTCATTAATTTTTTTGAAAAATTAAAAGTTTTATTATTTAACATACAAAATACTACCACTAAAAATGCAATATTGTTTTTTGCATATCTTTTCTTTAAGTTTTTATATTTCATCAATTGGTTTGTGAAATTGAACAAAATGTAGAGTTTGTAGATATCAACAAAAAATATAAGCAATAACTTCAATACTACTAAGTACTCTGTTGATTTCAACATGTGTCAGCGTATTGCAAAACAATTCTAGTTTCACCACAGGAATCACTACTTCCATCTGTACCATAGTGACATGTCTAATTGCAACAGAAATCTCTTTGTTACTGCCTTTAATGAGTGCAAATGTGCCCTCAATGAAGCAAAGTTACTTTTTGCCAAAACAATGGAACAATGTATTGCTTCTCACAAGTTTGGTTCTAAAGATTATTGGTGGCTCTACAAGGGCATGCTGAACAACAGCAAACTCACAATACCTCCATTATTCAACCAATTTGAAGTCCTGATTTCCTCAGCTGACAAGGCTGAATACTTTGCTCATAAATTCTCATCCAATTCAACACTAGACTCATCTGGTGTACCCACACCTGATTTTTCCCCCAGAACTGAGGCTCTACTGTGTGAGATGCACATAACCCCAATGATGGTATCAGATATCATCTCTAAATTGGACTCCCATAAGGCTAAAAGTGACGACAGGATACCAGCCATTGTTCTGAAGAACTGTGCTCCTGAACTGGCTCCTGTCCTCTCCAAACTATACAACTACTGCCTCACTGACTTTCCAGCCTGTTGGAAGTCCTCATTTGTTGTGCCTGTCTTTAAGAACTCTGGAGGCCCTTCTGACCCATCTAACTACCATCCTATCAGCCTTGTACCACTCTTTGGTAAAGTCTTTGAGGTTTTAATCAACACCAAAGTGGTTAAGCAGCTTACTTCCCATAATCTGCTCTCTGACAAGCAATATGGCTTCTGCTTTGCCTGATCTACTGCCGATGTGGTCATGGCCATAACTGAATTTGTATACCAAGCACTTCAAAATAACGGAGAAGCTCGAGCTGTGGCTCTAGATATCTCTTAAGCATTTGACAGGGTTTGGCATGCCAGCCTTCTTTGTAAGATTCAAGGATATGGCATTACAGGATGATTATTTGACTTAATACAATCATTCCTCTCAAATCATGAAGTGAATGTCATCCTAAACAGGTTCACCAGCATTCCCTAAGGCTCTATCTTGGGTCCTATACTGTTCCTGATCTTCATTAAAGACCTTCCTGATGTCATCAGTTCCCAAGAAGGCATCTACTTGGATGACCTATTTACTCCCGCCTTAATAGTAAATCTGGCATTGCTGACAAAACTAACCTGGCCAAAAGGACCCTCCAATCTGTGGTTGACTGGGGCAGGGAAATGGCTAGTAAACTTCGATGCCTCCAAAATGAAACTGATCTCATTTACCCACCACAGAGAACCCTCCCTGTCTCCCATCAGAATGGCTCATGCCCAACTCTACGAGAGCGGCTCGTTGCACCTCCTTGGTCTCATGCTGTCCGCTGATATGAGGTCGAGCAAATACATAGACTCAATAGCTTCATCTACTGCAATGAATGTTGGTTCTCTGTGTTATGCGAGAAAGTTTTTCTCATCTGAGTCCATCCTTCAAATCTATAAATCCACCATCTGTCCTTGCATGTAATATTGCTGTTATATATGGTCTGGTGCCCTTGGTGTAAGTCTAGATGTCCTCGACAATGTCATAGGTCCTGATCTGGCATCTAGTCTACAGTTGCTTTCTCACAGATGTGCTGTGGCTTCCCTCTGTCTCTTCTATAGGTATTTTCATGGCTACTGTTTCGACAAGTTGCTTTCGCTGGTTTCCAAACTGCATGAATTTAAGTGAGCTACTAGGTTCGCATCTCAGTCCCACCCTTTCACTGTCAAAACAGTTAAATGTAACCGCCTCTTCTACTCAAACAGCTTCTTCTCTCACACTTCCCTTCTGTGAAATTTTCTTCCTCTTACTTGCTTCTCTGATAAACTATAATCTTCAAATATTCAAGTGTAATGTCAATTGACATCTTCTGATACCTTGATCTTGTTCCCCATCCTTCTCTTTATCCTCTACCCAAACTGTTATAGTAGAACACACCTATTCCATAGTTAATAGACTCTCCCACCTATAATAAGTAGGTGTAGTAAGAGTAACGAGGCAGTCGCTCAGTAGGTCAGTCAGCCGATGCTGGACGACTGTTAGTTGGATACTAAAGTATCAGCGACCACAACTAGATTTCTCTGCATCATTACCTATTATATCAAGTTCCTAACGTTTTGTACGTCGAACCTATTTTAGGACCGACTTAGTACAAATACAAGCCTTCACTCTGAAACCACTCCATGACACACTTGACAATGAGGATTCGAACTCATACGGAGAAAAAAAAATTTGTACGCCATGACACACTTGGCGACAAGGATTCGAACTCATATGGAGGAAGAAAAACTTTCATTTGCTATAACACACTTGGCGACGAGTTATTCGGATTCATACCATGGAAGAGAAAAAAAAAAAAATTCACCAGGCATAACACACTTGTCGACGAGGGATTCGAATTCATTCAGTGGAAGAGGGGAAAAAAAAATTCACCTGCCATAACAAATTTGGTGGAGGGATTCGGATTCATATGGTGGGAGAGAAAAAAATTTTGTTTGCCACATTTGGTGACAAAATTCGGAGGAAAAAGAAAAAATTTGCTCGTCACAATTATTTCGGTGACAAAATCTCGGATTCACATTTAAAAAAAAAAAACTTGGCAAAGTTTTTCGAAAGATAAGACGTCAACTTAGTGATGAAAAAATCTGTCATATTCTCAACTGAGAAAAGAATTTTTTTTTCTCAATAAGACAGTTTGCTCAAATAGGTCAGGAATTGCAAATTCGTAGGACCCCCTCTACAATATTTAAGCATTGTGTAAACTTTTGCAAAGATGGAGGAATGCAAAAATATATTCCAGGAATTTTTTAAGTTCCAGACAGAACAACAGATGACAATATTAGAGCAACTGAAGACATTCCAGATGCAACTACAGGAGGAAATTTTTAATAGACAAATGCAGTTTCAACGAGAAGTGGAACAGATGCATAAGGAGTTTCAAAACAAAATTCTGGAAATAACTGAGAAGAGGAAAGAGAAAAATCTACAAAATGATTCTTTCCCAGAGAATACAATATGGAATTCAATTGAGATATTCACGTACAGTCCAGATGAAGAGATAACTTTTGAGGAGTATTATAAAAAATATATGGACGTGTATAATGAGGACTGCCACTCGTGGTCTGAAGGAAAGAAGGTTAGGCTTCTTTTAAACAAGTTAGGAACAGCTGATCATAACAAATTGGTAAACTACATTTTACCGAATAAAACTAGTGAGCTAACATTTACTGAGGTGGTAAATATATTAAGTGAATTATTTAGTAAAAAGACATCTCTGTTTCACAAGAGGTGGAAATGTTTGAATCTGATGAAAGATGACAAACAAGACTATATAACGTACGCAGCCAATGTGAATAAGCATTGTGAAGAATTCAAGCTAGCAGAGTTAAGCGCTGACAATTTTAAGTGCTTAGTGTTTGCTCAGGGGCTGATATCAGAAAGAGACGCAGAGTTGAGAAAATTAGTACTGTCAAAATTAGAAAATGAACCAAAGATTTCGATACAGAGGTTGGCAGAAGACTGCACAAGATGTGTTAGCATAAAGAAAGATTTGAAAAAGATAGAACAGTCTGGCGTTTCACATGTAAGGAAAATACGCTACAAAAAAGAAAGTCAGTCTACCAATAAGAATTCTAAAATTGCGGATTATCAAACAAAAAGTGAAATACCAGAGAAAAATAAACAAAAACTCCTGAAGCCATGTTTTGCTTGCAGTGAACTTCACTGGTACAGATATTGTGATTTTAGGAATAAAAAATGTTTCAACTGTAAAAGAGTGGGGCATAAAAGTTCACACTGCAGGTTAAAAAATAATGACAATAAAATAAGAAAATTAAAGTCCGACGAGGTGAACAATGGAATAACCAGAAAATTTGTTACCGTCGAAATAAGTAATAAAAATATAAAAATGCACCTCGACACTGGTTCCGACCTATCTATCATAAATTTGCATACGTGGAAGAAGTTGGGGAAACCAATTTTAAGGAAGACAAATAAAATCGCGAGGTCAGTGAGGGGAGAAAAAATACAATTTATTGGAGAATTTATTACAAACGTCACGTTAAATAAAAAAACGCGAAAAACTAAACTATTTGTCATAAAAAATACCACAAACTTGGTATGAATTGGATAACAGAATTTTAATTATGGGATCTACCGATAAATTCTTTCTGTTACAAAGTAGAAAATTTAAACTACGAAGCCCAAAAATTAGTAAAGAAACATAAGGGAACATTTCCTACTGTTTTTTCTCCAGGTTTGGCAACATGTACCAAGATTGAGGTAAAATTCCAGCCAAAAGAAAACGCTTACGTGGTATTCAAAAAGAAAAGGAATGTGCTGTTTGCTTCAATTGAATAGATAGATAAAGAATTGGACAGATTAGAGAAAACCGGTGTATTTAAAAAAGTTGGATGGGTAACACTGACGATATACGTGAAAAAAAATCTCCAGAAAGTAAAAATGAAGCCGACACCGAGAAAAGCTGGGGAGCAAGTTACCTGCAGCCAAGGACATGCAGTATTATTAAATGATTTAAGTCAACTGAAGTCACCACTGAAAATGTTAAGAAGCACAAGATCAACAGAAGGAAAGCTAGAGGCTGAACAAATAGAACCACAAGAAGAACCTACAGAAACTGTGACTCCATCCTTAAGAAGCTCAAAGGGAAAGGTTGTTTCTGGTAACACTATGGAGGTACCAAAAAATAAAGAAGGGGATTGGCAATATGATGTACTTGGTGAAAGGCAAAAAATTCATGTGCAGTAACCAGATCAGACGACGTTTTTCAGACGTGGTCACCAGCAGTCCCGTGGAAGAAACGCCGATGGAGGTGATTTTTGAGATGCCTGCAATGATTTTACCTGAAGTACGCCAATCCAGGAGAAAAAGAAAGGCAACTGATCATTTAAAAGTGGATCAAAAATGTAGGAGATACGATACTTTGTTGCTAAAAAAAACCCAAAAAGAAACAAAGTTTTTTTTTTCTTCATATTTCTTGTAAAAAATGAAAAATAAATAAAGAAAACTGTTTACTCCTATGGAGTAAAGTTTTAGTGGGGGGATGTTATAGTGGAACACACCTATTCTATAGTTAATAGACTCTCCCACCTATAATAAGTAGGAGTAGTAAGAGTAACGAGGCAGTCGCTCAGTGGGTCAGTCAGTCGATGCCGGATGACTGTTAGTTGGACATTAAAGTATCACCGACCACAACTAGATTTCTCTGCGTCATTACCTATTATATCAAGTTCCTAACGTCTTGTACGTCAAACCTATTTTAGGACCGACTTAGTACAAATACAAGCCTCCACTGTGAAACCACTCCATAACACAAACACATCTCTTTACTCTTGTTCTCTACTCTCTGTAACCACTTGTATGCTAGTGGCACTTCCACCTTGCTTGGGGTGAAATGCTTAATAAAAAAATAAGCAAGAATTCATTTAAACATGTTTTACTTAATTCAACCGTCAAAATCTGTCTGTTTAATATTTATTATACTTTGAAAATTTCTGAATAAGCTGCTATATATCCAAATAAAAATTGTGGTTAAACTGTCCAAAGTTAAAACATATGTTCTATTTTTGTTTCTTTTTAATTATTTTCAACTATCTCAGTCTTTATCAAGAACTGGATGTTGTCAGTATAGTATTTGAAAATTGAAAAGATACAATAAAAAATTAAAGACAGATTTTGTCAGTTGAATTCAGCAAAACTTGTGTGAATGAAATCTCCTAAATGTAGATTTTTAAACTATTAACGTGCACTGTAAAATCTGGTATTAATTATAAAAAAAAAAGCTAGTTGTTTATAACAACAAAAATAATGTTGATTATGATGATTGTAAGCACCTCTGGTCCCACTGGGGAATGCTGGTAGCAAAACAGCCTGAGACACGGTTTGAATAAAATAGTTATTATGATTACCATGTCTTGTGTCATCTTTATATTGTTTTGACTTTTCAGTGGCCATTCTTATATAATTTAGCTTTCCAGCCTAAACCCAGTGGAACACTAGTTTTAATTAAATGTTTATAAAAAATCTTGTCTAGTTATATTTATAGTACCACTATAGTTATTGCTCACCTGCTTCTACCAAGTCCAAATACATTTTGCCCAACCAGTACTATAAATAAAAACTAGATATCTCTAGATATGGGTATTGGAATGAGAAAAGTCTAACCTCCGTAGATTAAATAAAGGGTTCCCAGAATTCCCTGTAGGTTACCCACATCAATATACATTTGAGGAAGGCCGTTGGGCTCAATGGCCAAAATGTTGTAGTAACAACAACAAAGAAGAAGACAGTAGTCTGATTATAAATAGTGTAAATAATGATAATTCCTCATTTCAGAAATTTGAACAGAGACATGGATTCCATTTTATCTTTTCTGATCCAACTTCCACCAAGGGCAGGTAATCTATCCTTAGTAAGGATGTAAGCAAAAATATCAACAAATGTGGAGTGGGGAGTAACAGCAAAAGTAGAGATCCTTGGAGGTGGAATGGAAAAAAAATTATATTCTTAGATCTAGAAAAGAAAAGTACAGCCAAAATGTTTCCATGAGAATCTTTTTTTCAAAACACAGAACAATGAAGTGAAAAGTCAACTGAATGGTTCAGAAAAGAGTATCCAAAAAAAGAAAAGATTTGTTAATCACAGCTCAAAACAGGGTATAAGAAGGAGAGCAATTGGAAAATACGTTGAGAAAGAAGATATTTCAACAGCTTGCTGATTGTACAGCAAAGCAGAAAAAAACTATTGCATTGGAATGACCCATGCTTTCCAAAAATTGGAGACATAAAAAAGTGGCTATGGTTTTACATTGTCAAAATTTGGGATTTGGACTGGAAAAAAAAATCAGACAGGATCCATGATGCTGAAAAATAAAGACTTTATTGGACATGAAAATTCAAATGGACAAAGGTGTTGAACGTTGCTTGTCTATTTGATATGAAAATAGTCAAGAAAGAAAAGCTGAATATTAAGAACTATACTGACTTAAAATCAAAAGAATATGGAATTTCCTATTGTAATTGAAGTGGTTGGAAGAGTGTCAGGGAATTTTGCCCAAGCATTAGATTTACCAATGAATACAAAGCCTGTTTGTTTGGTACAGAAAACTATTGGATACCTAAGGCTGTGGGATATAGTTTGATATCCAATAAGTGCAATAACAGCTAGTAACATCCAGTCAGCTGAGAAAAAAAGACAAATAATAATATTAAAAATAATTTATAATAATACATACAGGGTGTGTCCCTCCAAAATTGACATCATTTAAAATGTGAATATTTCAGTAACTACATGTCTCAGGCAAACAAAATTAAATAGGCTTCATGTTGAAAAATAAAAGATTTATTTATCAAAATTCAAACAAGATGTAAATTTTATAACTAATTTCACAAAGTGTCAAGTTGGTAGTCTAGCTCCTGGCAAACATGTAACATTCACCAGCACCTTTGTTATTCTCTGCTTAAGTTCCTCTAGGGTTGTAAGAAGATTTATTTATCAAAATTCAAACAAGATGTTCAAAAGGATGTAAATTTCATAACTAATTTCACACACTTGGATGAGATGTGACACAAGGTCTTTTTTAGGTGAGGATAGTACGGTTAGTTTAGGTGTACGCCCGGGACAGGAACAAAAATTCCCCTCAGCCCCTGCAACCGTCAGTTCTAGTGGTCTTGGTTGTGCTGGTCTTGGTTGTGCTGGTCTCGGCACAATGGGAGGGTGCAGCCTCAGGCAGCTGTTCCCCAGTGGTTGGCACCTCTCAGTATTATTTTCTTCAGTTGACCCTCTGTCCTTTAACAGAGAAGCCCCTGTGCACACTCTGCCCAAACACAGAGACACAATTATGAGATGATATGTAGACATGTAACTACTCAAAAAGAGTAAGTTACACATGGTATTTACTCTGTCTCCCTACTAGGATGAGATATGACACAAGGTCTGTTTTTAGGTGGGGACCTGAGCGTGTACACTCGGAACAGGAACAAAAATTCCCCTTAGCCCCCGCAACTGTCAGTTGCACTGGCCTCGGTGCGAGCACCGATCCATCCATCTGGTGCAATGGGAGGGTGCAGCCTTGGGCAGCTGTTCCCCAGGGCTGGACACCTCTTCAGTATAATTTTCCTCAGTTGCCCCTCTGTCCTTTGACAGAGAAGCCCCTGAGCGCACTCTGCCCAAAGACAGAGACGCAACTGAGAGATGATAAGTAAACGTGAAATGTAGTGAATATATCTTACTTTGTAAAATGATAGTGAGCAAGTGAAGCCTCCTAGTAGTAATATAAGTACATTAAAAAGTAATCTTGAATTTAATATAGTAAATAGTCAATATTACAAAAATATTTGGTTTAAAGCCAAATCACTTGCCTTAAATGGGGTTGGTATCCATCTACCCAGGTATTTGTTTTCTATTTAACATTTAATAACACATGTTTTAACGGAAACATATAAAAGGTTATTTTCTGGTGAAAAAGCAGAAGCTGAACGTCAGTTGAACATTTATATATTCTTTTCAGTGATATACAATATTAATAAAATGTTCAATTTTTTTGCAGTGAAGTTTGTTTTATCAAGTAATGAATTGTTCTTATTGTTCGGTGTGAAATGTGTTAACAGACTTACTTTATGACAGCCATCCTAATGTGTTTGTGATTACATAGACAAAAGCTTAGTTGTCAGTTGCTTTTTTGTGTGCATGGACAAGGCCTTAACTGGTGGTTGCTGGCTGTCTCTCTTTCATTGTATGTGTGTGTATGGGCATGTAGATCAAAATGGCCTCTGAAATTGTCCTGTGTCCCGAGAAGAAGTATGCTTCTATTTTTATATCCATAAGGGAATCCATAATGGAGATGGGAACTTTTTAAAAACCAGGTTTTCATTGGGTTTTTTTCTTTTTCTCAAATTTGCAACAGTGGTAAAAAGTATTACTTTGTTTTTTCTAAATGGTCCCAAAATAACACGAAGTAGGTCTACAACTATGTCCACCAAGTATTTTGACAGTATTTGCCCTAGTAATTAATTTTTTCAAACAAACCTTCTGATAGGATTGTATTGGTTGAAATATATATATATATATAGGATTTAATTCCTATATTGGCATTCCTTTTATTTCTTAAATTTATGCTTTCAATCTGTAGAGTAATTTGCCATAGTTAAGTCTAATTGGCAGAAATGCTCAACAAACAGGACTGACAAAGCTCCCAATAAACAATAACTAAAGAAAGAAAAGACCAGGCCAATAGAATACTAAGCAAACAATATATATACAAGGCAAAACTAAGCAAACAATATATATGCAAGACAAAACTAAGCAAAGCAACAACAATAAGGCAAAAGGTTCATAAAATGAGAATGATGTTAACATTCAAAAGTTATACAGTTGTGTTTGTAGTGTTCTGACTTCAAGACAAGAAAAAATGGTGAGAAGTGGCTAGAAGTGGTACATTTTATTGGTCAGCATGAGATCACAGCATGCATCTGTATGATTTATCTATAAATTTGGGAAGGGAGATGTTTTTACAGTCAATCCTTTTGGACAGGAACCAACACAATCCATCTATAATTATTTTTCTGTAAACATTTCACCAATTCAAATAGATCTGCAACTTTTGGTGACCTGAATGAAAAAATTGTCCAAGATTTACAGAGCATTTTATTGTGTATTTTTCTTTTCTACAAGAATATATAAATCGAAATTTCTACACCATCCACACCAAATTGTATATTTTATAGATAAACATGTGAATATGTTAAGATGAGAATGGATAACTGACAACCATGTTGAAATGAGACAACAGAGTCTAAAATATTAGTACCAAATATGAGAAAGTCAAATGAATTTGTGGCATGTCTAAGATTATCTTATCAGTTTGACAGAAAAGCATTTACTTTGTTCTATAACTTTTTTACCTTCTTTTTTATTCTTTGAAGGCATTTGGTTTTCATATGAGCAAACATCATTTGACAAAAGAAAATAAAAATACAATTGCTGAATCATCTTCACAGTTAAAGATCAACTTATATTTGAATTGTTTTTAATATTTCAAATGTTAATGCAATACATAAAAATATGATTAGATTAAAAGAATATTTTTTGAGCCTCAAAATAAAAACATTCAGGTCACATTATATCAAATTAAAATGTCAGTAATCTTTTTTTTCTTATCCTAACTAGATTAAAGTGTTAAGATTTATTTGTCAAAACATGAAGATAAATATGACACAGTCTTTTTAGTAGTAGGTAAATGCACAACAGAGGATTGCATTATGGGTCAAATTCATCCAGTAAATATTACCTATGAATAGAAGTGCTTTGTGACCCCCACTATCTTACCAACATTCACTTTTTTCTACCTACATTTCATGAACGTTACAAATTAATATAAACACAACTGACTATTAAAGAATAAAAATGTTTGCTTATTTTTCCATCATTCTGGGATACTTTTTTCATCCAAATCTGTGAATTTGTTTTGCTTATGTGAAGTATTGAAAAAACACAAAATAAAATTCACTATTTTTTATCCATAATGTTGAATGTGTTAAAATTATTTAACTTTTTAACAAGAAAAAAAATCTCAAGTTGATGTTAAAAATTACCACAAAATATTAATTCATTTAAAACAGAATGATCTATTATGACATGTCTCTAATTCGTATTTAGATATATTATATTTATTTTCAATTTTTCTAGTTGAATTGTTCACCTATATTGCATATTATCCATTATTGTCCATGATTAGGTCACAATAAAATTTGTATTTTATATGAATACTACCTTATGAAAATTGCTCTCCTCTTGTATGATAGATTCAAGGTGAGGGGACAAGACCCTTACACTGGCCCTGCACAAATTGCCCAGCTCCAATAGATATCAGGATACAATAACAACAACAACAATAATAATAATAATGCATATTATAAAAGAGTTAATTCCCTGTTCATGACATACTGTGTTTAATTGTTCATGCATGTAATGTATGTCTGTGTTGTGAATTATATGTGCCTCTGCCATTTAATATACATGCAAGTGTACCCATACATACACAGACAATTTGGATAAGTTTGAAATAAGACATTGGAATCATACAGTCCTTTACAGTCTGGATAATCTCTACTCTGGTCTGTGTAATAAAACTGAAGTTGAAAACAAGAAAAAATACATATTAATTTTTAAACCCTAAAAATCAAATAATTATAAAATTTTATTGAACATTTTGGAAATTATTTGTTAATAAATAAAATTATTTTAAAATTTTTTAATTTTGTAAAAATATTTTTATTTTTTTAAAAAATCATTTCACCTCTAAGCAATGCAATGAAGTCCCAAAGACACAAAGGGTTAGAGAATATGAGAAAAAAATTACTATTAAGGAAAGAGCAAAAGTGTAACACTACCAGTTCAACCATAGAGACCAGCTTCACTATTAAGGAGAGAGAAGACAATAAAAGAACAAGAATTAAGAAGACAGAAGATAACAATTGACATTGCATTTAAATTTTTGAAGATCAAAGTTTACTTCGAAGCAAGAAGCTAGAATAGATTTCCACAAGCAAGAAGCATGATAGAAGAAACTGTTAGCATAAAACTTACAGTTTACATCTGGTAATTCCAACTGTAAAATGTCTATCATTTAATTAAAATGTACATGCGCATGCAAATGCATACACACACAATTTGAATGAAATTGAAATAGACATCTTTTCCTTTCTGTCAGTGCAACCACTCCTAGGTAACAAGAAAAGAAGTCACATTTATGGCTTGTATTTAAACTGAATATATTTTTGGGAGCTTTAAAGTAATAAAAATATGATATATGTTATTCTGTTTTCACAATTGAATACATGGTAGATGATACTCAGCTTTTGTGCATATACACATTTGTGTGGACATAATTACTAGAGGTGGTTATATGTGTGTTTTATGTTGTTGTTTGGTTGATTGATTTTGTTTAACAGCATAAAAACCTCTATGGGTTATTTAATACCGAAATCTAAATATATTGAACACAATTTTATGGCTACAACTAAATACATTTTGAATGCAATTGTATGTCTTCAACAACAGATAAAATGTATTGTTGATCATTTTGTTATAAAATGTATTGTTGGTGATTCTGTTGTAAAATATATTGCTGTTCATTTTGCTTTAAAAATGTATTGTTGGTAATTTTACTATAAAAATGTATTTTTATACTGTCATAGCGCATTTTGTTTTTGTTTGTGGGGTTCACACTATTTGCTTATAGTTGGGACCTTAACAGATATTACTAAACCTGGTCACGGTGGAGCTGTAAACAACAGCAATTAAGAGAGGTTGTTCCACACTTCCGAAAACCTGCAATCTCCTGATCAGATGCCTTGCTGCTGGATTTAGTTTATCACCATACCAAAAACTAGATCCTAACAGATGCTGCCACCCCAGGTCAGGGTGAATCTGGGAACAACATCAATTAAGATGTGGTTCCATGTTCCTCAAAACTTCTAATCTCCTGTATAATCTCCTTGCTGTCAGATGTAGTTTATCATCATACCCAGGATTAAGTACTGTTTATGGTAAATATAACTATGTTTTTTTTTTGTTTTTTTTTGTTTTTTTTGTTTTTAAAAGAAGAATTTTATATAGTTTTTTACCAAACAGAATATCTTTGTGGAAAGTATTTTAAGAGACAATTTAACAACCATTATCTAACAAGATAAATACTAAAAACAAGATAAATAGGTATCAAAGTAGAAAATTGGAAAAATACCAGAAATAGTTTTAACTAAAAACCTGGACAGACCGACCCAGACATGTCTGTTTACACCAACTTTAAAATGCCTGGATCCTTCAACTTTAAAATGCTTGCATTCCTCCAAATTTAAACAATAAGAAAAACTTTTACAATTGAAAAACATAAGAGACAAATATAAAAATACAAGATCTTTCTTGATAGAAGTAAAACATCCATTTCATTTAAATGATTTTTCTTTATTATTAGATCATAAAACAAGAAGCCATGAAATTATAGAAAAATGGAATATTCCACTCAATAATTCTAAAGTAACATTAGTATTAGGTTGGTGCAAAAATAATGTCGTTTTCTCACATAGTAACATGTGTGAGAAAACGACATTATTTTTGCACCAACCTAATAGAACCAGTTGAACAATCACTGAAATAAAATGGTGTGAAGAAACAAGAGGATTCCATATGCAATGCCACATTTATATACAAATATGAGACAGAGTTTTAGTAGAAGATGAAGTTGTCCTTATTAATACACACTGGGAATAATGAATGAGGAGAAATGCTGAGAAAAGAATGAAAAGGATGGTATATCATTTCACCAGAGATATCAATATTGAGCCAGTATCTCTCAAGCCATGATTGATAAGAAAAGGACTCCATCTCATTTGCCTGCTGGCTGGGGATTAAGCTATGGCTGGTATTACTTTCCTGCTTGTGTGTTTATTACATGGTACTTCATATGTAAACACAGAATTACTTTCTTATATCCTAACATACTTTTAACTTGGTGTTTAGATGGAAAATTGATTCAAAGTGAGTCAGTAGAAGTCTGTAGGGGTCAGTTGGGAAGAATACTAATGACATCACAGCAAGTAGCCTAAGCAAGACATAACTGCTAGGATTGAGTGATAACAGTTGTGACAAGGAATCAAAACCCATACAGAGTAGGAAAAAGTACTTTTTACTTTGGCGCACATGATAAAAGTAATGACAAGAAATTAGAACCATGTTGTTTTAATTTTTTTTCTTTGGTGTGTTTAAAAAAGAAAAAAAAGATTTAGGGTAAAAAAACAAACAAACACAGATATTCTTCAAATATGGAAGAATTATTAGCCCAAGTGGTAAAAATACAACCTTGGCCAGACAGATACTCTGCAGTCATGACTGCACATAGATTTTGCAGGTCTAATAAATGGATCACATTATCTTGTGGTAGTGGATAGCTTTACTAAGTTGTCTGAAATTTGTAAGTGCAAAAAAAAGCTTCCACGGTTACAGTGAATATTTTACACAAACAATTTGCAAGATATAGCATTCCAGATGGCATAGTCTTGGATAACGGTACACAATTCACAGCTTACTAATTTAAAGAATTTTGTAAAATGTTCTTGATTGAACATATCATCCAAGGTTAGATGAACAAACAGAATAGTTTGTGGGTACTTTTAAGAGAACCTGGAGAATGTTGGGCTCCATTAGATAGTCTTTCCCAGGAAATATTATTGTTATTGCGGCAACAGTATATGTGGTTCTCTAGATTGTGATCAAGAAGAAGAGATATCCAAAAATGCTACTTATGGGGGATCCCATTGTTAAACCAAATTTTGTTTATAAAAATTGTTATTGAAAGAAAAATAGCAATAGTGAATAATTAGGTGACATATATGTTATAGACAAGCATATGGTTGCAAGAAAGAAATACGACAACAGCAGAAATAGATTTACGTGGTTTATTTCAGCAGGAAGGTGAGGGTTTGGGACAGCTCCCTTGTGGTAAAGTTCATAAGCCGGCTTCAGATCTAGGTCGATCTCTCATAGTAGTTCACACGTGTTGACGCTGGCGCTCCCTTGCTGACAGCTACTGACCGTGACAGGTCTGTTCCCTGGCCCCCTGTGACTGCCTGTTGAACTTCCATGTGACCCCTTTTATAGCGTTTCTTTATGGCTTAACAGGCTTGAAAAACGAAGCGAGTATAATTAGAAGGGAAGCATTTTTATTGGACAAAAAATAGAACACTTTAAATATTATTTTATTTTTCGACCGGAACTCGTGTGTCGGGAACATTTGTAAATGAAGATAATGGTCATTTTGTGGTGGGGCTTTGGCCCGCTCACATCCAACTCTTGCTCTTGAGTATTTGCCTGTAAATCAGCTGAGATATGTCTTAATTTATTTTATAACAAGGCTCCCCCAGATCTCGGTCTGATTTACAGTGAGCATTATTTGTGTATATTTGGGTGATTAATTCATGATAAAGTCTCTGAAGCGTGTGGGAAGTTGTCCTCGTGTTCTTCTTATTGGCATTTGTTTTGGTATGGAATTATTTGCTGAATTATGTGTCCCCGAGGGATGTGGTGGAGAATGATCCTGGTGACTGTTACATGGTGGAGGCAGAGGGATTGTATTAGAAAGATGTGTTGGGCGTGGAGCAAGTCATTGGATATGTGCACGGTGAATCCAGATTGTATCACCATCATCGTTTTGCATCATATTGTTAATTTTTATAATGGTGTAATTTCCTATCCAGAGAAGATGAGAGGATTGGGCAACAGTTGAGTGTGGCCAATGAAGTAAAACCTTGTCGCCTACTTGTATTGGGTCCTTGTATGTGAGGCGATTTAAGTTAGTCTCAAGTTTGTGGTCAGCTTCATCGTTGGCCAGGGTGACGTGGTGGTGAATCTGCGTTAATTTGCATTCCATATGCTCCAGGATCGTCGCTTGTGATTTCTTTTCTGTGTAGTGTAGGTAGGCTGATGTTGGGGTGATGGCCGGTAATGGCATAGTGCGGGGAGACACCGTTGGCGCTGTTGGTCGTGGCATTCATGGGCAAAACGACAGATTCTAGAACGTCTGTCTATTCAGAGTTCCTGTCTTCGCATAACATATAAAGTGCATTCTTCATCGTGCGATGTCTCTCGATATTTCCTGAGCTTTGCGGGCGCCAAGGACAGTGAAGTTCTTGCATGATTGACATCTGGTTACAGAATTGTCGATAGACTTCTCCAGTGAAGTGTGTGCCTCGATCAGAGGATATTATGCGTGGAATTTCTCTGTGTCAAAGGAAGAAATGGTACAATCCGTGGGTGGTGTCGATAGCATGGTCTCTCGCGCATGGTATGGCTGTAAAATGTCGACTGAAGCTATCCAAGATGGTTAGGATGTAGCGTTTTCCCTTTGAGTTGGGCATTGTGACAAAGTCTATAAAGATGAGATTGAATTGTCTCTTTCCTCATTTGCAGTGGCCAATAGGCCAGTGGGTACGTCTACCATAGTTGCCCTTGCACTATGTGTCGCAAGAATCGACATAGGCTTTGATGTCGTGGTTTTTGAATTCCCACCAGTAACTGGAAAGGAGTTCTCGCATACGGGTAACACCTGAGTGGTTGTTGCACTTGTGTGCCTGGTACAGGTATCTGGGTCGTAGTTTGTCTGGTACAACCAATCTCGGAGAGTGTTTACTCTCTCTTATCATCAAAACGGAGGTGCCTTTAGTTTTTTAGCTTTTTAGTGAGATGGTTTCTCAGGATGTTTAAACATTTTTTGACACGCATATTAGAGAATTCACATCTAGATTAAAATATCAATATTTTTTAGTTTTTGAATAAAATCACTGGAGTGTTTAATATGTGAGGGACTGATTGTACCTAGGAAAGGAATTAAAAAGTTTAACTTTTACTAGTATCTATTTAGAATTCAAGATAAAAGTGATGGAGAAGTAGTTGGACTCTTGTAAAATATTTAATATACTTCTGGTGCACATAGTCACTCTAAATTTACAAAAATATATTAAATATAAACTTGATAATTACTACCAAGATTTTTTTTATTAATGTTAAACTAATACAAGACCCAAGAGCCACTCAAGGTAGAGGATTACTGAATGGAGTGTGTGATATGAACATAAGAGGAAGAACTAGGAAACAAAGATTATGAGGATATGGTGGATAGATAACTATTGACCATAGAAGAAACTAAGATTGTAGTGTTCTGGAAAGCATAGACTTAGAAGTCTGTTTCAGTGAGTAGCAGTTCTTGGGAAGAGGGTTTCTCAGTGGAATGCCCTTGACAGAGTTGGTAAGTAGAATGATATATCTTGATTCATTGTGTTTGCTTGAATGGTTCATTCTTTTATTTTGAAATATTAGACAAGGCTTTATATATATATATATATATATATATATATATATATATATATATTTAGCAACACTGATGAACTGTGATAGAGCAAAACAGTCTGACTGTCAATGACTATGCTCTCAAAATAATTTGATTAAAGAGATGAAGGGGTAATTTTATAAACAGTGGCTGCTGCTGCGAATGCAATGCTCTTCTACTCGAATTGAGCTCTCCTAGCTACTGATGTCTTTTGAATAGTAAAATTGTTAAATTTTCTCTTCTGCTCTGCTGTGCAATGATAGCTTCAGGGTAGAATCTCTGACTGATGCCAAATCAGTCAGGTTTTGATCCTGGCTTGAAGCAATCAGATATCTAGCTGCACTGGTGAGCTGTGATACAGTGAAACAGTCTGTTTGTGGATGACTATATATATATATATATATATATATATATATATATTCATGAATTATTCATACATAAAACAAATACAAAAGTTAATGATTTAAATGGCGAGAAATCCATCTTCGCGAACAATTCAAATAATATACAAAAACCCTGAATCTGTTTATGAATGGAAATATCCTGTTTTATAAATTTCAGTTGCATTAGGTCTTTTTATTTTACAAGCTTTCGTCTGTTCCTACAGACATCCTCAGGTATGAAATAGATTGTGTCCTTGTTTTTACTCTCAGTAATAAGTGGACAACGAAAACAGGGTTGTAATCCGAAAAATGCTATGAGAAATGTGTTATTGTTTTGGAATGTGCAGTCGCAACGCTGAGTTTGAATTTAAATTTTAAGGTTCTGCGTTTATGTACAAATATAGTGGTAAGAGAATTCATTTTTACTGGTAGATTTTCCGTCAAAGTGGCATGAACTATATTGTTCAATAATTACAGTAATGTTGCACTTATTATCCGAAAGTTGCACTTGGATCAGTTATTTTAATTTCAATAAAGGTGCAATTAATTTACAAATTCATGAATTATTCATACATAAAACAAATACAAAGGTTAATGATTTAAATGGCGAGAAATCCATCTTCGTGAACAATTCAAATAATATACATGTATGAATAATTCATGAATTTGTAAATTAATTGCACCTTTATTGAAATATATATATATATATATATATATATATATATATATATATATATATATATATCATCCATAGTAATTCATTGAGTCTAGAAGAATCTACAACAGAAGTACTGGATGGACATTTCGTCCTATTTGAGTCTTCTCTGCAGTGCGCATCCACTATGAGAATCGAACCCAGTCTGTTATGATACAATGCAAGCATCATATCACTGGACCAATGGGCCTTGGTGATGGAGAAGAAACTAACTAGACTCAATACAGTGCAGCTACTCACTAAATTCCGGGGTGATATTCATCCAAGTATATATAATCCAAGAGATAGGGCCCCAAGAGCAATGTCTTCTTTCACCAAGCCACTCCCTCCAGAGCATTAGAAACTGGATCAAGCAAGGATATATAAGTGATAGAAATTTGGGGTGGAGATTTGAATAAACATTCATAGCAATTCATCAAGTCTATAAGAATCTTTAACAGAATTCAGAAAGTACTGGATGACTGTTTCAGCCTATTTGGGACTCCTCAGCAGTGCTCATCCACTACCAAGAATTGAACCCGGCCGTTATGATACAACGTAAGTGTCATACCACTGGACAAATGGGTCTTGCTGATGAAGAAGAAACTAACTAGACTATATTTTTATCAGTATCACTCCATGCAAGGCAGTAAAGCCACTAAGACACAAGATATTACAGGGTGTGGAAAAATTAGAAACAGAAACATTGCTAAGGAGGACAGTAGATAACAGTTAACATTGCATTTAAATTTTTACAGATTAAAGTTGGCTAGAAAGCATGGAGCTGGAAGGGAGTTCCACATGTGAAAGAAGAAACTGTTAGCATAGAATTTGCAGCTACATCTAGCCAGCTCAACTGTAAAGACCTTGACACCATTCTAATACTGTGCTTAAATTAAAAAAGTCTAGATACCATAGCGAAGAGCTCATTTGAACAATTACCACAAAAGTATTTATAGAAAAGTCACATAGAGGCAACCTTACAGCAGTGGGAAAGTGAACTACCAGATCAGGACCAATAATATTGCTGATTCTTCTTTTAATTTTATCAAGGAATTCAAGGTAAATAGCAGGAACACCAGGCATGAGTGAATGGTAGACTTATATATATGTATGATAGATTCTAGAATGAAAAATTCTCTTGACCGACATAGTGAACCAAATTTCTTAGCAGTTGACCTATCAATGGATTCATTATAATCTTTCCATTTCATGTCAGCTGAGAATGTTAGCCTTAGAAGGTGCAACAAGTCACTTTCCTGGAGGTTAGCATCAGCCATGCTGATGGAAGGCAGAGAAGGGTCTCTCAGATGAGAAGTTTAGTTTTGGAGGCATTAAAATTAAAAAGCCATTTTTGCCCCAGTTAACAATGGACTTAAGGTCATTTTGGACATTGGCTGCGTTCACCCTGATCATTTTCAAAAAAAGCTTTGCACGCAAGGAATCAAGCAGGGATCGGATTTTTACTAATAATACCATCTACAATGCATTCACACCAGCCACAAGAACACCATTGGTGAGTCTTCCCCATTTCTCTGTTTATTTCTTGTACCACTCATAAAGGACACAGGCGTGCCCAAAAATTCCGGACTAATAACATTAATCTCCGTGCTTCATTTCTGTCTTGTGGTTAATAATTAATATTTAATAAATATTTTTTGCACTGATCACCCTTTCACTTTCCCTTGTTTTATTAACCAACCTATCTATTTTAAATATATATATATATATATATATATATATATATATATATATATATATATATATATATATATATATATATATATATATATATATATATAGGTTTGTCACACTGCTTTCTGCTCATACATATTTATAGTTGGTACTATTGTAGTCATATGATCAAAGTTTGAGCTTGATTGCGCCAGTTGTAAACATAGCTGCTTCACTAGCAGTGCGCACACAAAGGAGGAACAAAGAGCAGTGATCTGAATTGTAGAGAACATGCTACGTCATCAATGATAACTTGTCAGTTCACCATTACCATCTTTTGGGCTTTGCTGAATGTTCTCATCAGTGATGGAGATTGATGGCCATCCTCCTCCTCCTTTGTGTGTCACACTTGTCGAGCTACTTTTAAACTTCTTGAGCCACACACACACACTTCCTTTGCTTAAACTTCAATCATGTGACCACAATAGTACCAAATATAAGTATGCATGAGCAAAAGTCAGAGTGACAAACCTTAAGATATGTTATGGCGAAAGTGCAGGTAATTTCTGACTTACCTTCATATATATATATATATATATATATATATATATATATATATATATATATATATATTTACACGTTTCATTAAAGATGAAAGACAAGGTACTGTGATTAAGCTTCTTATTTAATTTTTCTTGCGCTCAAATAAGAGTTTTCTTTTCTGGACCCAGAGTGTGTAGAAACTGTTCAAATGTCTTATAATTCTGAGCACTTTTGGCTATACTTTTAGCCATTATCTCTATAACTCTATAAACATACACACAAACCAATTAAAAAGGAAAAATAAAATAATAATAAATAAAATAATAAAAATAAAATAGCCGAAAGCATTTGGAATTACAGGACATTTGGGCAGTTTCTACACACTTTATGAGCATGAAAAAAACACTTGTTTGAAAACAATAAAAATTAAATAAAAAGTTTAATCATAGTACCTTGTGTCGTCTTTAATGAAACATATATAAATGAATGATTGCTGCCTAAATATATAATACACACACACACACACACACACACACACACTACAGTTCAAAAGTTTGAAGCCACCCCCAGATTAGCATGGCAGAAAAGTGAAAAATGAAAAAGAGCCCTTAAAGTCATTGAAAAATGAATGAAGTCAATTATCAAACTTTTATTTTGAGAAACTTTACAATGAATGCCAAAAATTTGTGCTGCAGTAATTAAAGCTAAAGGAGGATATTTTGATGAGAGCAAAATTTAATCATAAAATTCTTTTATTCTTTTTGTCATAATACAATTTCTAATAAAATATCATCTCTCACTTTTTTTAATCATGTATAATAATTTTCTCTTATTTAAAGTACAAAACAACTACTTTTGGGGACAATTTTAAAAATTACCATGGGTTTCCTCAAACTTTTGAACTGTAGTGTATGTATGTGATGTATATATTTGGATATGTATGTGAGGTATATATTTAGAGTTTTGTTATTCTAATTTCTGTAAAGCTTTCTTGCATTAGCAATATACTGACTTCTTTTATTAGATCAATTTTTAATAAGGTAACTGAACATTGATCATATTTTTTGATGTTTTAATAAAAGCCATTCTGTCATTTAAAAACAGTTCAGAATATGGAATATTTTGAGGTTTTCTTTTTTAGAATTTTTAGTGCGTTATTTATCGAATGACAGCTTTTGACTCAACCGATTAATATCAGCATTTGCTTCAACAATAATTACAATGGACCAATAAACAGGCATACTGTAAGTTGCAAATGAAAAGCAAAAAATATCACTTTCTGTTGTGAGTTAGTGAAAAATGAAAAAAGAAACTTGTTTAAAAATTATGAAAATTGACCAAAATTACCATAATTCACCGAGTGGACACTAGGTGATCGGACCTTAGTCACTGCCTGTAAAACAAGTGCTTTTTTGTAGGTCATTTTGTAATTTCTGAGTGCTATTATCTGCCTTTTATTTACATGACAGCTATTAGAGAGATGTGATTAAATATACATTAATGTTTTAAAACAGTGTAGTAGGGCCAGTTGAGCTCCACCTGTGAGAAAAAGAGCCACTCTAACAGAATTCACTCCACCAGAAATTTGGAAACAGCATCTCTCCAATACGAACATTTCAGAGTGTTTGGGTGTCAATCTAAGGACAGTACCAAGGACACGGAAAAAGCTAGATGATTATGATGGTGCTTAGAGTGATCTCTAGTGGTGGGGTGACATTATGCTTCCTTTCATATTCCCACAGGGCATCAGACTCAACATGAAGGCCTACATCAAGTGCCTTGAGGAGGTAGTGCTGCCCTGGGTCAAGAGGGTGGCTTCTGAAGGACCCTATATTTGGCAACAGGACTTGGCACCATGATACACAAGCTGGAAAACCCAGTCATGGCTGTCAGACAATTTCTGTGACCACATTATACATTACATTTGGCTACCAAACTCACCGGACTGCAACCCCCTTGATTATTATGTGTAGGGTGAAGTTGAGCAAGAGACCTACAAAACTCCTTGTAACACTAACTAAAGGCAAGGATTATGACAGCATTCATCAACTTAAACATGGAGGCCATCCAGAACAGTTTCAGGAGATTCTGAAGGTGTCTGGAGGCTGTGGTTGAGGCCAATTGCAATTTTATTGAATAAAAGTTTAGTATTTCATGATATTTTTGTATAATTTTTGGTAAATATATCTGTTAAAATGAGATGCTAGTTTTATTTTCATTTTTTCATAATGTAGACAATTTATCCATCGCACATTGTATATCTACTATGATATGATTGATTTATTTTTTATGGCTTATTAGCCCTTCACAAGTTACTTAAAGCCAGAAAATATTTTTAGATTGTAAGAATTTTGAGAGCGAGATAATAATGGTTTAATGATACAACTCCTACTAATTAACCCATAGCTGGGGAAAAAGATGTGGATTTATATCTTTCACAGTGACCAACTGACCCTAATATACAGTGCAGTTGACAAAATCAAAAACTAACAATGTGCATGTGCAAAATTAAAAATATAAAATGATAACACTTTACCCGTTGCACCCTGTATGGTCATATGTCCAGAATGTGTCCCACTCAACTCCCACATATCATCCTGTTTGGAAAGAGGCGATGCAGTGGCCCAAAACAGCACTTCAAGAATAAGACATCCATAGGCTGACATTGACACTGAGACTTGGTAAAACATTGTTGCAAATTAGCCTTCCTGACATAGGCCCCTTCTTAGGGGTGAACAAGTCTTTCGATTCCAAATGTCAACATGAAGAGGATCTGTGATGTCCTGTCAGGAGAGCCCAATTTGCCCAGCCGTGTCCACCATTCACACTCCTCTGTGACTCCCGCCCACGACTCTTCAGGAGCAGGCTGCGCCTTCACAGCAATCTCTGCCACTACCACCACCACCACCAGAGAGGAGAAATGGAATAAGGAGAAAAATATGATGATCCTAATGTTTGAATGTGAACCAGTGCAGACTATATTAGTCATGGTGAAGCAGAAATACCTCCCATATAATGGTAAGACATTAGCTAGAAGACACCATTGACACTAATTCCTACCCTTATATGGGAGGTATTTCTGCCACACCCTGTAGTTAATAGAGATTCAGTTTTTCTTAACAGGGTAAGATTAAATCTACTGAATTCATAAATAGATATTATATTTATTTTTTTTATAGGTTGAGAATCCTTTTATTCAGTGCTTCAGTTTTACAATTTTTTCTGATTTTTGGAATACGAGCTATTTAATTTATAAAATGGGGCAGCTTGGGAATGGAACCCAAGAATAATCATAATATCCATTTACATTTCATAAAACAGCTTATACATATACCCTAAAGGTAGTTTTATATAAATAACATATACACTGAAGGTAGTATATAATTTATATAAAATTTAATAAATTTTATGTACATAGAAATACAAGTAATACTACTAGTCATGTTAATGTTAGGTGTTACATGATGCTAATCATGTAATGCTCACACAGATTTTTTTTAAATGGTGAAATTAAGATTTCACATAAAAGTAACATTTTGTAGGTTGGTGCAAAAATAATTTCGTTTTCTAACATATGTTACTATGTGAGAAAACGAAATTATTTTTGCACCAACCTAATACTTTCTGTGTATGTACAAAAAACATGATCATTGCAAAAAATATATAAATGCAGGACTTTGAGATTTTGAATAATATCTTTACTGAACACAAAACACCTGGTAAGTAATCCACAAATGAAGGTGTTGCTGTCATGATTGCTTACAAAAAACCATTCTCAACATAGGCTATGTAGCTGGGCTGTGGAATCCCTACCCAGGGCAGATGAGGGTCACTTACAACAGCTGCACATCACCTAAGAACCTTTCCAGTGCTTTCTGAAATTTTCCATTTGTGGCAAGTCATGTCAACACCTGAAAAAATTTCAGATTTTGGAATTTTGGATAAGGGATACTCAACCTGTATTTAATTTAAAGCTCGACAATTGTCTTTCAGATCTGAAGTAAGCTTTGTCTTGCAATCCATTTCAATCCAGATTAATTTATGAAACACACTGATGCATGAAGAATCTATAGTGGGAAAACCATTGCACTGGCATAATTCCACTCTCTTGGCCTGATGTCTCATTATCTGGTGGCATGAGTAACCATTATAACTGGAGACTTCCAGGTTGCAGTAGATGTCCACGTCTTCTACCTGTCATTGTCCATGCTCTGATACACTTCATAGAACTTGTTAGCACTGCCTTCATACCTATTTGATCTGTAGATGTCACCTTCTCATACTATCAGGAATTAGTCTTTATATGCAACAGGACTGACAGACTCAAAATTGAGTGTTTAGACCCATCAATTACCCTCACCTGGCTGCCTACCAGTCAATGTATTTTACTCATTTTAAATTCATGCCATAAAAACACCAAAAACACTAACAAAATTCAACACATATTTTAAACTAAAAATGTTATAACATTTAAAAAGTTACATTTAATTAGCAACTGTTCAATTATATTTTTTATAATTTCATCATTACAAGTTCATTCATGTATATGTAGAATTTACTTATTTTGAAAATATTAAAATATTCTAAAAAATGCTGTTACAATTTGTAACTCTTTTCAGGTGACAAGTTCTTGGCAGTGATTGAAAATCTGCTGTTATTAAAAATGTCAGAAATATGAATGTCAAGACACAACTTCAGACACATGCAAATCAAGACATGACATGAGTAAACCTAAAATAGACTGATGCAGCCAAGAATTTTTTTTCCTTAAAGTGTGGAAATTAGTACATTGGGTTATACAGCAAATTGACCGATATGGCCTGTCTAAAATGACAGGACTAATCAACATAATTCCAAATTATTTAATATAATAAAAGGGCTGTTCATACAAATATTAAATAAAAATTACAATAATGATAATAATATCAAACATAAATATATATATATATATATATATATATATATATTAAAAAGAAGAGAGGTACCACAAACATGTGGAAATCTCTGCCTTTTACAATTGCGAGACCAGAAAAACATGTAGTAAAATTATGGAAAATAAAGCATAATATTTTTTTTTTAAAATCCACATTACAACCAAAAACGTTTGTGGTACCCCTCTCTTCTTTTTAATACACACACTTTTCTCTCGTTGGAACTACTATAACCTCTTTCTTTTATATATATATATATATATATATATATATATATATATATATATATATATATATATATATTTTATATCTTATATATATATATATATATATATATATATATATATTTTATATCTCATATATATATATATATATATATAAAAGATATAAAATATCAAATATATATATATATATATATATATATATACAAAATGGCCGGTTACTTTCATTTTCTAAACAGACCCTTCAGTAAGAATAGCTAACTGATCCGTTACAGACACCTGCTCAGGCACATTTGTTTACACATGGTTTATATTGCAACTATGCTGAGCTGACTATAGTTATAGTTTCTGTCAAGTCTAGTAGTTTGAACAATGCTAGTATGTTCAAAACCTCAGTCACAAGGAGTTCTGACTTTGTGCTAACACAACCATTGATGGCATTTGAGCAGTTCTAATGACCCAATTTTACTCATAAATCTTGGATCATTGTATAGTTTACAGTCACTTTTGAAAAAATGCTGCACACTGGGATTGCTTCTCCAGACCAATATCATCAAAAAGTTACCTTCCTGACAAATCAACCATAGTGAGATTTGAACATGGGTTTCATTATCAGAGAGCAAACATTCTAACCATTCAGCTACATGCCTATATATATTTTAAATGCACAGTGATGAAATGGACAGTAGCTGAAAATGAAAAATTGGAGAGAAGAGTTCAAACTCCAGTCAAGTTCATTACATTATCTTACATGCAAAATACCCTTGGAAAAAGTATGGATTAATTTCTTCTACCCCACCCCCACTCAAGTTATGTGTAAATAGCAGGAAAAACTGGGCCATATTTCTTTGGTTAGAAATTGGTCTAGAAGAAGGAAAACTGAATTAAAAATCTGAGAAGAGTTGTTTAGAAACTTGTGGCACACTATATACACCTGATCTCTGAATTCAGTTCTTCTGACAAGTGTGGTTGGTTTTGCACAAGCCTCCACCCTTATAATCAAATGTGGGTAGTTTTCCTGCAAACCACTGTTTCCCCGATCACTACAATCTTAACATGTCAACTGTTATCATCCCCTCATATCCATATAAACTATCTATTAACATAACCCTCTACTTTGAGTGGCCCCCGGGCCTTGTAAAGGATGAACCTTACTGTAAAAAAAATTTAAAAAAAACCTGTTCAGTTCTAAGAACTGAGTTACTGGACCATCACATGTCAAAAACAAAAGAAGAGGTCATAGGATATATAGACAAACAAGTTTTGTTAAATTCACCCAAAATTTCTATCAGACAAATAGTAGGTAAGTAAATGACAAAAATAAAAAAGTTCTTAGTGACAGGTTTTGTTCTTAGAAGGAAGTTTTTCAGACTAATAATGATCTTATATATAAAAGGGGAAGAAATATATATAAATGCTGGTTACATTAAAAAATTAATTTTGACATCCAATGTATCAAATTGTTTTATACTTAGTTGATCTCATTCAAACTCTTTATTATTTTAAACACTTTTGTTTTAAAATTTTCCACATTGTATCAGCAGCAGTTTTCTGAAGAAAAGAGATATATTGTAGAATCCTGGATGTAAATTTATGATAAAGCATTCCAAAATTAAGGCACTTTCAATATATTTCATGCTTTTACATTCTCTTTTAATCAAAACTTATTCTTTAAGTCAAAATTACATATAATATATATATATATATATATATATATATATATATATATATATATATGCAGAAGTAGAAAGAGTTGAAGTAGTAGTCAATATATTTAGCAATATTGAAATTATTTCCTCTCTGAACTGCAAAACAATAGTATTACTACTAATAATACTACTAGTCAACAGTATTTACATTTTCTTTTACAGTAAACTCAAAAATCTTTCAAATCTGTTTTATTTGGCATAATTCTTGACCTAATTCCTCTAAGAGCAAGTCCTAATTTCCAAAAAAGAGTGATAAACAAAAAATAGCAGAATGTTTATGGCTAGTTTAAATATTTATACAACTGCCAATGTAATACATTAGCAAATGGGTTCCAAAAATTAAGACATTACATTTCAAAAATGCAATAGTTGACATTAATAGGGTTTTAGATATCCCCCTATGCCTGATAGATTTTTTTTCTTTTGTTTGTTTAATGGCATATTAACTCCTTATGGGTCATTTAATGCTGAAATTTTATTAGAATATTGCTGCCACATATGGTCCAGTGGCCCTGCTATTTATCTTGAGCTCTTTGATTAAATCCAAAAAAGAATCAGCAATATCTGATCTGGCAACTCAGCTTCAGCCATTTTCCCACCATTGTGAGGTTGCCTCTCTTTGCCTTTTATATAAATACATTGACGGTAATTGTTCAGATGAGCTATGGTACTAAAACTTTTTTAATTTAAGCACAATACTAGACTGGCGTTGAGATTTCATCAGTTTAGAGCTGAGCTGACTAAATGTAGCCATAAACTCTATGCTAACAGGTTTTCTCACACTTCTTGTTTGTGGTAGTCCCTTCTGACTCCATGTTTTCCAGCTAACTTTAATCTGCAAAAATTTGGATGCAATGTCAATTGCTATCTACTGTCCTTCTAATTACTCTTTTTCTTTCCACTCATTATTAATGTTTGTGTTCCTAATTCTTCCACAACCAGTAACCAGTGTCTATGTGATTTTACTGCCTTGCAAGGAGTGATACTGATTAAAAAAATTTTCTTTTGAGCTTTAGTAATTTTTTTTCCAAAAATGTATTGTTGGTAATTTTAAATTTTTTTCTTACTATGAAAATGTATTGCTGGTAATTTTTTCTAATGTATTTTTATATTTTCTTGTCTTGGCCCCAGTTTGGGTGTTCACTGTTTGCCTATAGCTGGGGCCTTAACAGGTGCTACCACTCTGGATTAGGGTTAGACCTGGGAACAACAGCAATTAAGATGTGGTACCACACTCCTCAAAACCTCCTGATCAGAGGCCTTGCTGCCAAATGTAGTTTATCATCATACCCAGGACGATTTTTCTTTTTTAATCATTTCTCTCCAAGCAAAGTGATGATGCCACTAAGACGTGAGGGATTACTGGGTGTGGAAGAGGTTGAGAAGATTTTAGAAAGAATTGGAGACCCAATCCTAAACAAGAAAAAATGGACAACCCTTTGCGCCTGGGAGGAGCGTGAACTGGACAATAGGCAAACCTATCTACTCTTAAAAAGTGTAATTATTATTGATCTATTATTGCATTTGATCTAAGTAATATTGTATAATGTAAGTAATAATAATTACAACAAATTACAAATGCAAATTAAAATATCTGAGATTAATAATAAATTATTTACACTATGTACATTGTTTGTACTGTTGTATTCATCTTTGTTGCCATATTCACAATGTTTTGGCTGTTGTACACTTCAGCCTTAGATTGTTCTAATTCCACATGCCATGCCACTTCCAGATGTCTCAGTATCAGTTATCTCCCTTTAACTCAACTCTCCAAGATTTTGTTCACCTGAGCTGTAGCCAGGTATTGAACTCACAACTCTTTGAGTCAAGTCAATGGATCTAACCAATGCTTTTATCCACTGGGCCATGTGTAGGACACATGGTTGCGAGTTCAATACCTCACTACTGCTGAGGTGAACAAAAACTTGCAGAGTTGAGTTAAAGGGAGATAACTGATACTGACATACAGAAGTGGCATGGCACATGGAACTAGAACAATCTATTATGGTAGTTGAAATAAAGGATTCAATTCAAAATTCAAATCTCCTTAAGAAGGCTGGAGCATACAACAGATGAAACATTGTGAATATGGCAACAAAGATGAGGATAACAGTTCAAAGAATGTAAATAGTGTAAATCATTGTTTAAATAAGTGTGTAAATTTCTCTCTTGAGTGGTTTGTAACACATTATTTATCATCTCTCAGTTGCATCTTTGTCCTTAGGCAGAGTGCACTCAAAGGACAAAGTCGCAACTGAGAAAAATTATACTGAGAGGTGCCCAGCCCTGGGAAACAGCTGCCCGAGGCTACGCCTTCTCATTGCACCAGAGAGAGTGGTCGGTGCTCGCATCAAGGCCAGCACAACCGACAGTTGTGGGAGCTGTAGGCAATTTTTGTTCCTGGCCTAGGTGTGCGTGCTCAGGTTCCCACCTTAAAAAAGACCTTGTGTCACAACTTATCTTAGTGGGGAGACAGAGTAAATACCCAGTGTAAATAATTACAATTCTCAGAAATATAGAGAGATAATAATAAATTGATAATATTGTTATCTCCTTATTTTGTATCATAAACTGCTTTTAAAAGAAACTCAACTGGTTTATGGACGGTCTAGTTAATACTAGACTTTTGTGTTACTTTATGTAACTAATGCCAGATTTTATGAAAAGAATTAATAGGTTAAGTAACTAAATCAGAATTAAATCAATTATTCTTACTAAATTCCTTTTAGTGATAACCTAATTTCCATTACTTAAAACTTGATTCAATTTAATTGCACAAAACGTTTTTATTCAAACTTCAACCAGCCATGGTTTCAGTTACATATTGCCCATGCAATATATATGTGTTTATGAAGGAGCTTCATGTTACATCTCCCAGACCAGAGCACAGTTAGGACCCATTTAAACCCACGGAAATATACCAATTCTCATCCTCAACATACTTGTAGAAAATACAACCATAATAGCTGCATTCACATTTAAAAAAACAAGTAAAAAATAATGGAAGCATTAAGAATTATCAACTATGAACATGGCCACAGTGTGCTGACCATGCTTGGAAAATAAAAAATACACATATATATTCAGTTAAAAAATAAAAAATACATATTCAGTTAAAAAAAATCCTTAATAGAATAGTCAAAAGTGCTCAAATATATAGAACATTTGGACAATTTTTACATTCGTTATGTGCAGAAAAGAAAATACTTGTTTGAATGCAAGAACAATTGACTAAAAACCTTAATCATAGTAGCTTGTCTATTGACTGAGAGATTGCTGTCCAAATATACAATTATATATATATATATATATATATATATATATATATATATATAAAATTAGGAAATCAGCTGATTATGTTACCTTTGTTTCAACCTTTAGTTATCTTCAGGTGATTTTGGTCAATTGATCTAACGTTTTATTTTTTTTAAATAAAAAAATTTATGAATGCTATATTTAAAAAAAAAAAAAATGAATAAGCACACAACATGATGTGTGGTAGAAGGTGAGGAAGATGGGAAAATCAAGTGTAACGGAAATGTATTGGTGGGGGATTAAATCAAACATTAGATGAAATATGCATACTTTCTTTTCATCCACTTCACATGAACTCAAAAGGAACTTGTTAGTATGCATACAACACGTCATAATTTCTGATTCAAAAGTTTTTTTCTGTCTGGAAATGTTATTATCGTTAATTTTTCTTGTTGACAAAGGTTGCATATGTTGCTATAAACACACATTATTTTTAAATAAATAATATTTGCCCTATTTAATTATTATTTTAAAATTAAATAGGGCAAAATATTATTTAAATGCCGATTTAGGAATTGTATTCCTGATCAATCAAAATTTGTAAATAATTATATAGGCCACACTACAGCATGTTTGACACACAGACTCACCCTACACCTTTCTGATCATAGCTCAATTAGATCTCATTTAAATATTCATGGAGACCTACCAGACACTATTTGTAACATACTTGTTGACAACACTAATATAATAGCATCATCTACATGCAAAAAAGGCTAAAAATAATGGAAGCCTTATTAATAAAAACAAAAAAACAACACTTGATAATATTAACTATGAACATGGACACAGTATCTTGACTGTGTTTTGAAAAATGAAAACATTTTATAAAACATACATGCAACAAACTATTTCTTATTTAACAGTTAAAATATTTAATCCTTGAAAATGACTAAATGTATAGTCGAAAGAGCTCGGATAAAAAGAACATTTGAACAGTTTTATATAATTTATCATCTGAAAATAAAAAAAATTATTAGATCGCATGAGAAATTGTATAAAAAACTAAATAAAAGCACCTTGTCTGTCATATTCAATGAAATGTGCATGAAAGAAGGATTGTTGCCTAAATACACACACGCATATATATATATATATATATATATATATAACTGCCACTCTCAACCCCCTCTATTAAATTACAAAAATTACACTACCCACCAATTTCTAATCCCATTTTTCCTCTCAGTTCATTGTTGGAAGTTTTACCTGATGTTCCTGAATCCTTAAAAAAGGATTTGGGTTGAAATAAATTATCGTAATGGTACTTTAAAGTGGTTTGTTTTTCATTACATTATATATATATATATATATATATATATATATATATATATATAGTTAACAAGAGTATACAAGAAAAGGAGGAATGGGGTAGAGAAAGAGGAAGGTAGTGTTTAAGTAAGAAAGCTAGAGAAAAATGAAAAGAAAAGTGAGTGAAAGGAAAAGGAGATACAATTGAAAAGCTAGTATTTTTTTTAGTTTTATTACTCCTTTACTCCTTGTTTTTTAAGTGGGTGATTCTTTAATAATTTTGGGGCGGTTGGGGGTGGGGGATGTTGATAGTAAGCAGAGGCTTTGATATTAATATATAGATATTAGAAGCATTTTACACACCTACACCTAAATTTGAAATTCATATCAGAACAATAATAAGAGTAAAAAACATTTCCCACCTTTCTCTTTCATTGAAAATAAAATACGTAAAAATATGAATTAGATAAAGAAATGCAGATTTTTTTCATGATCCCAAAAGAAAGATTATTCTTTTAAAAAATACCATTAATTATTTTCTAATCATTTCACCCCCAAGTAAGGCAACAGAGCCACTAATACACGGAAGGTTACTGAGTGTGAAAGAATATAAAGGAAAGAAAAACATTAATAAGGAGTGAGAACAACAAATGAACAACAATTAAAAAGAGAGAAGATAACGATTGACATTGCATTTAAATTTTTGAAGATCAAAGTTGTCTGGAAAGCAAGAAAGTAGAAGAGAGATCCACAAATGAGAAGTGCGAGAAAAGAAACTTAGCATAGAACTTAGTTACATCTTGCCATGTGTAAAAGGATGAGACCATATCACCAAAGTAATGCTTAAATTCATAAAGTCTAGATATCAGAGAGGAAGTTTATCAGAACAATTACCATAAAAGTATTTATAGAAAAGGCACAGGGAAGCTACATTATGATGGTGGGAAACTGACTGGTCAAGATGCCAGGTCAGGATCAATAAAGATGTAGATTCTTCTTTGGAGAACCAGACCAGATATGATAACAATATTCAAAGCAAGGGTGAATGGTAGTCTTATAAATAGATATAGTGGGTGTGTGTGTGTAGATGGATAGGCCGTATTTATAAAGTCATTCCATATTAAAATACATTGTTTTTGGGGGGTAATAAAAATTCTTTAAAATACTCTTCAGAGAAAATTTTATTGATTTATTTTTCTATAAAATGACACTCCGTGCTAGTAACATCAGATACACTGGTTTTTCCCAGACAGACTGACAGAGAAGCCAGCTAACCAACTTGGTCAACACATTAAACAGATTTTTAGGTCAGACTTTTGGTAAAATTTTAATTTACCTAATGAACTTAATTTTTAGAATAACTTTTGCTCTAATAACAAATTTGATCAATGCTATAAATAGACAAAGTCTTAACAGAACTTCAATATCACGCTTTTCATCGGTTTTATACAAAACAGAAGAAAGCTAAAAATAAATCCTCTTCCTCAGTGCCATGACACTTCTGTGTGAACTGTTGCTGCTATCATTTCTGCAGCTAGTAGGTTTTTGTGAAGTTACCAGACTCATGGCCAACAGGCTTTAATTTCAAAGTTATCCTTCTCTTATACCAGTTGACAACCATGGTTAGAGAGTCTCGTCTTCACTGCTATTAACTCCTAGAGTAGGGGAGATGGATTCATACCTTTCCAAAAGTGATTGCAACTCACTTGGATAGAGTGAATGGTGCAGTGCACAGTGTCTCCAAGCATCTCTTCTCAAGTCTGAATAATTCAGAGTTACTTCTCCCATACTGGTAGCCAACCAAGGCTAGAGATCCCAGTCTATCTCACTATTTAATCCATAAACGAGAAGAGAAAAGTTAGGTTCATACTTTTTCCAATGATGTTTGTGCAAAAGTGAATGCAACAAATTTGGTCAGGGTATGAATTTGACATGTTGATAACTGCTGTACTATGTGCACATGCAAAATTAAATCAAAACTTCATCTCCTGCATATAAGTCATCTCCTGAATATAAAAATACTGCATGCGTGTATACATGTGTACATATATATATAGGAGTAAATTGGGAAACCTGTCCATTGATGGAGGAGATGCTTCTGGCAAATGCTGTGAGACAATAGTTACTGTACTATAATCCTCAGGAAAAATAGAATTAAAACTAAAAGGGGACTGATTAGGTAGCACTGCCTACATTTACAGACTCTCCAACCTACTGGGGACTTTGGTGTCCCAGTAGCCCAATCTATGCATGCTTATATATATATAATAATAGCTGGCCACTCGTATTTGAGGATACCCGTCTACCAGGTAAGTTAGACAATCCCTATTTCAGATGCTCACTCAGGCACATTTGTATTTGCTCAACACCCACAGAGTCCACCTGTGGTTTATACTGCAACTATACTGAGCAGAGCTTAGTTACAGTTTCTGGGAGAGAGGGTGATCACCAATTTGAACAAGGCTAGCATGCTCAAGACCTTGGCCATGATGACTTGTGGTTTCGTGCTAGCACAGCTGTCGACAGCCCCCAAGAGTTCCGTCTATCCAATTTCATTCACAAGGCTTAGGTCAACCTGTGGGGTATGGTCTTTCAGGCACTTTCCAAAGGTGCCACACACTGGGACTGACCTCAATCCAGTCCGATAACATCAGGAAGTCTCCTTCCTGACAAATTGACCATGGCGAGATTCAAACCTGGGTCTCATGGTCATAAAGCAGATGTTCTAACCACTCAACCATATATATATATATATATATATATATATATATATATATGTATGTGTGTGTGTGTGTGTGTGTGTGTGTGTGTGTGTAGTTGGGTTCTTCTCTCTAGAGTAGGACTTATTAACTATATGAAGCACCATAGTCAAAATGGACAAGTGAAATAAACTAGCAGCTAAACCTAGTATGTTTGGTACATACATTTAATGCCAAATTCAGTTTTCATTTGATTTTAGTTAAAAACAAAACTTAAATCATTTTCTGAAATACTAATTATTTTTTTATTTCTTTAAAAACAGAAGTCATAAATATTTGAATCTGCCTAAAGAATTTTAAGATTCTCTCTATTAACATAGAAATAGATTAATTTGTGCAAATATATTAACTATAAACATTTATACAACTCTTTAAAAAACACCCAAAAGAAATGGATGACAATTTCTGTGTGTTTGTGTGTTCAATTACTGATCTCCAATTAAAAGCTATTTTTCCCCTGTTACTATGTTTGTGCTTTGTAAATAAACCAGAAAGAGGCTTGGCAGATCAGTATAAAAGTGGTTGCATTTACATATTTTTATTCTCAATTTTTTGTTAGGGTTAAATATGTCAACCACTTGGGGAGAGTTTAGATAACACAGTTCTCACCAGTTGAATTTGTAATGAGATGTGTAGGGGGTTGCCTTGGAAACACAGACAGTGGGATCACATCATAAACAGTTGCCACATATGTTAGCACATTGGTATGAAATCATGCTTACACACACATACACTTGTAGGTAAGTATACTGACAAATAAAAGATATATATCAAATATCTTCACTGATATGATCATTGTAAATATAAAAAAAATGAACTTTCTAAAGACAACATTCATCAATGCAGAGATTATACCAAATGTTCAAATCAACCAAAGAATTTCACAAAAGGACAAGATTATTTATACTATTTATTTTTAAAGAAAAAAAAACAAATGACAGCAAATCTTCTACTGCAGCAGCAGCATCAGTCACTACTCTAATCAACAGGCAAGTTAGCTTTAAAACCCCAAGTTCACCACAACAAATTGTCCTGTGGATTAAAAAAGTGGATAAAAGTGTTGGTTTGGGAATTTGGTGAAACAGTGATGGTGAGTTCAATCCCTCGGTTAAGCAGTATGTATTTGCACACAGGTGAGCAATAACTGGTCAGTACTAAATAAAAATAAGAACTAGACAATATCCCTAGACATGGGCAGTGGATCAAGCACAATCTACCCTTGTAAATTAAATAAAGGGTTCAGTTCAGAATTCCCTGTAGGTTACCCAGATTGATATACACATGATGGAGGCTGAAATATGATAACAGCAATAAAGATGAAGACAATAGTCTTCATGTAAATAGTGTAAATAATGATAACTTCTCATCCCAGAAGTTCAGACAGAAGACAATCAGGTGATAAGAACATCAAAGATGAGGATATTAGTCTGAATGTAAATAGTGTAAATAATGATAACTTCCCATCCCAGAAATTCAGACAGAAGGCAATCAGGTGATAATAACAACAAAGATGAAGATATTAGTCTGAATGTAAATAGTATAAATAATCATAATTCCTCATCTCAGAAATTCAAACAGAAACAAGCACAAGATTTATTGAAATTTTTATGTAGTAACAAGAATACATGACTCTTTCCCACTGGGGAGACTCTCTCCAGGAAAACAGGCTTCTTAATTTCAAACAAACCATATGGCACTCTCTTTCTCTCTCTTTCTCTCTCTCTCTCTTGCACACATACATGCACTAGTGCTCATCTTTCTTTTTATGAACTTTATCTATACACAGAAGTACATTTTATCCCTCCTTGAATGATGTTATTCTATATGTATTCCTTTTCCCACTGCTGTAAGGTTGTTTCCCTGTGCTTTTTCTATAAATACTTTTATGTTAGTTGTTCTAATGAGTTCTTCTCTATGGTGCCTAGACTTTATGAATTTAAGCACACTACTAGAATGGTGTCAAGATCTTTATAATTGAGCTGGCTAGATGTAGCCGTAAATTCTATGCTAACAGTTTCTTCTTTCACATGTGGAACTCCCTTCTGGCTCCATGCTTTCTAGCCAACTTTAATCTGTAAAAATTTAAATGCAATGTTAACTGCTGTCTACTCTCCTCCTGATTACACTTCTTTTGTTCTTACTCCTTAGCCACGTTTCTGTTTCTAACTCTTCCACACCCAGTAACCTCTTTTGTCTTACTGGCTTTACTGCCTTGCATGGGGTGAACATCTCTCTACAGTTTGCCTTGATAAAAAGATTTCAGAGAAAGTTTTAGGTACCCAACAAATGGAAACCTTACCCACTACCAATAAGACAACACAAAAAGTCATAATTGAGAACCAGAAAAACAAGTTGGTCCTATATTCTCCATTACCTAAACAGGCAAAATGGATTGAAGACCAAAGAAGATTGGTAAGGACTCAAAAAATGAGGTAAAAAGATAACAGTACCATTGTCCCTATTGTGATGCATATATGATGAGAAAAAGACACAAAATCTTTTGTAGAAATAGTAAAAACATCAAAAACATGCAACCACTTTATGATCATGACCACTAATCAGAAGAGGAGCTCTTCTATAAAAAAAAATGACATCTATAAAAAATTAGGTTATCTCCCCTTGCTTTATGCTGCTATTGGAAGATTCTATTATCTACTTTTAATAGTATAACTCAGTTTTCCAGCCAAATAATATTGGTGTATCCAATCTGTCAAAATCTTGGGCCACACCAATCTTATTTGGCTTGACTCTGGGGAACAGTACCCTAACCAGTGGCAAATGTAAAGGCCCACTTCTCAAGAGAAGATATATGTTTGAACATTCCAGATGGTCCCAAGACAACAACCTTTGACAGATAATGACAGATAAGTGTATCAAACTATTTCTAACTGAAATCTATTGGAATCAGCCCTATGTTTGGCTACACTTGCTAAAAGTATATTTTTAGCAACTCTCTCATTTCATGTTTTGATGTATATGTTGTATATAAAATATCTTTTAAACTATTTGTTGTGGATTCTGTGAATGGAATCCTGCACAAATAAATAAACAATGCCAGTAATTGAGATAGAAAAATAAGTGTATTAAACGTAAGAATACAGACTTGAAGTGAAGATTAGTAGTCCAGGAATGCGGGTTAGTAGAAAGTATATGTACAAGTCTCTGTAAGTAAAGCTGTAATCATCTCTCTCTCTCTGGACTCTTGTATAACTCTCTGAGTAACACCCTGTGTTTGTCTCCGTATCTCTCAACCTGTCTCAACATATCTCAACGTATCTCCACGTATCTCAACTAGCAGGTATTCTCTCTGTCAGTATAAGTATACTTTGGATGAGTAAAAAGGGAGAGAGCCCCACAACACTATTCAATTGTCTCTTCTTTGTCATCTGCCTGAGCTGATGTGGAGATTGTTAAAAATCTCATACATCAGAAAATATGTATTGTAAATATGGGCTAATAATTTGGAATTTAATTGAGGTCATGTTGTTTGGGATATTTTTGTAAGAAAGTGTTAGCATTATAATGGGAGAGTACAAAGGTTAAAGATTTTCATTTTTTTGGCAGGATGGGGCTTGTTTCAAATTAAAGATATTCAATGATTCTGAATGACTTCCTTGTTGGTTAACTTACAGGTGCATAATCATAAATGATGTTTGGAGGTGTCTAGAATTTTTTATGACATTGATAGCTGAAGGAAAGCAAAATGGTGGTAGTTGCATGCAGAGGTTTGGTGATGCCCTGCCAACTCCTTAATTGTATTTCCCAAGACTCAACTGGTGTGTGTGGGATGATGGGGGCTATAGGGTCTAGGACTGAGAAATGTGAGAAAGGAAGACATTAAATATATAAAAAGTAAAAAATAGATGAAACATGAAATATACACTATTTCAAATTTCAAAAATTAATTTTCTTATTTCACTTATAGTATATAGAGATGAAGGTTGGGCAGATACATAAGTAAAGGCCAAATTTACTGTCTATAGTACCATTTTATTGGTGACTCCATTTGGTTACAATTGTTAAAGTGGGTGACTATCGTCTTAGCCCTTTTGTGATTTGAGAGTTCATACAGGGTCGCTGTGTTTTTGGCTGACAGAAATTAATTTGTTGAATTCATCCTTTTTTCTTCTTTTTCTTCTGGAGTTGTACATCTGGTCAAACTGAACATCCGATGACTCTTCAGCACTTGTGTCTCGAACCGCTACATCGAACTGATTTCTCACTTCTCCTTCTTCTGTGCATATGGTTTTTTTCTTCTTTGGGCCTGACACATCCATGTTTTCCATTTGATTTTTGGCAGGATGTGTTGTCATTGGCTGATATTATGGCGTTCACTGACACACATAAGCTATATTCAGGCTCTGTCAGTTACCTAGGATAGGAACAATAGAAGGAAGGAAAGGAAATATAGGTAATAGAGAAGAGGAAGAGAGAGAGAAAGAGAGAAAAGGTTTTTTTTTGTCACTCACTCAGTGAAAAGGAAAGTGTATATTTTCATATGGTGTTATATTAGCTAATCCTACTACGCACTCTTTGATTGGATGCCCTTCTAATATGGATGCCTGGGGCCGTCACACACTTGACACCCCCTTCTGCATGTTTCTGAGTGAAGGCAGTCAATTAACACTGAACAATACTCATCTTTATCAATTTTCCCCATTTGTTTATAGTAGCATTTTCTTTTGTTCATTAAATTTTCTTAAAATAATTAAAATATATTATTCATAAAAGCAATTAAATATAATTGATAATAGTTTTATTGCATTTTTTATTTTTCGATTCAGAACAGATTTTTGGTAAGACCCGGTTTTAATTTTGCAAAAACAATGCAATGATTTAAATTCTTCAAAGAATTCGAATTCAAAGAATTCGAGTTCGACTTTTAACTAATATCGTCACTAAAATTCAATAAAAATAACATTGAATTTATCAAGTTTTCATAAGAAAAGGATTTGAAAATCGATTAACACGTCAGAAAAACAAGACCTCATAATTAAGAAATCATTGTATACAATATTTTTTTGCTATAAGTAAGTAATATTTGTTTCAAATTAGATTAATTTAACTTTAAATTTGCTAATTTTTCTCAAATAACGTTTTAGAAATATATATTTTATATTTGCAATATTTTTAAAACCGAAAATTAATTTTTGTTTACAAATCTGTCAAAAGGCAGATTTTTATTGATTTTACTGAAAAAAATTAATTCCAATCAATATAATTTCTGTTTGGAATACACCACAGAGCATTTTTCATCAGTGCATGTGATAAAAAGGAGAAGTCACTCCGTATTATTACATACAATGTCACTGAGAGACAAGTTGGGACATGTTTTGCTTGTTTGAAGGTTCATAGTGAAGAAGAGGTTGAATTCTTTTAGTGGGATGTTCATATATCCAGCAGGAACAGTTTTTGTTGCATGATGGGAGGACAGTTTAATTATTTTCATTTTTTATTTAATTTATTTTATACAAAGTTTTAATGTTACCGTTTTATTTTTATTTTATTTATAATATTCGTTATTATTATTTTATATTTTATTTTCATTTATTTATAATAATAATGTTCCTATACTCTTTTAAATAAAATCCAAATTTTACTAAAAAGGATACATTTAAATTATTTTAAATGAGTTTTTAAAATTTTGCTTAGAGTTTGCTTGGGCTTACCAGACATCTCTTATATACTGGGCATGTCCTATTCTGGGTAATTTTGTCCTCTGGCCCATACTGACCTTTGAGGGACATTCCAAATATCATATATTTAGTTCATTTTCAAATTTTGTGGTAAAAATATATTTTTATGTGGTTCTTGGTTGTAACTATAAGTAATTGTACTTTCTTTTGTCAGATTCTCTTGATGAAAATAACCCAAATGTAATGAGGAAACTAGTAGTGCTGGAAGTTTACAGAAAACTGATGAGTCTATTTCTATTTTTTATTAAATAATTTTCAAATGATTTCACTTTTATTTTCCTCCTAACCCATTAAAATCAGTGTTTTATCTTTTAACTTCTGTCTCTCCATTTTATTAGTCTGGGTGTATAGGCATGTATCAATTTATTTACAATATATATATATTTGGTTGGATTGATGTGAGTTTGTGACCCTGGGTTTCACGCTTTTGCTGAAAACTGATTAATTTTTTTTTTAAATTTTGGGTTTATGTAGATTGCGTGTATTGGTGTTATTATGGAAGTTTGGGGTGGGGGGGAATTGTCGTCGTGATGTCACTCATGCTAACGCAAACATAGATGCATGCCTATACACCCATTGAGGTATGCAGACACACATACACACTCGCTCGTCCAACCAAATATGTTAGCTCTATCTCTGATATTGAGCGCTTTCTAATAAGTACCGCACATATAATATATAAATAATTATATATATATATATATATATATATATATATATATATATATATATATATATATATATATGTATGTATATATATATATATATATATATATATATATATATATATATATATATATATACAGTGTAACCCGGATATAAGAGACCCATATATAAGAGAAACGCGGATATAAGAGAGATTTTCTCTGGTCCCAAATTAGAGCCTGTTATAAATTGGACCAAACCCGGATATAAGAGACTTCTTCTCCGGTCTCGACAACTCTCTTATATCCAGGTTACACTGTATCTATATACACACACTTTGCACACACACACACATATATATATATATATATATCTATATATATATATATATATATATATATATATATATATATATATATATACTTATGTATATATATAAAGAGAGAGAGAGAGAGAGAGAGATACATTTTAAGATTGTCCTGTATTTCTAATTTTCTAATCTGGCAAACCTAAGTTTGTTGTAATTGTAAGTAAACAAATTGTGAACCCTGTTTTGTTGGGACAAATTGACGACCTATATTCCAAGTTCTCTGTTGGAAGTTACTGTACAAAACAGGATTGAAGTCATACTTTATTTATTTACAGGTTTTCTATTGAAGAATCATAAAAATGACAATATAAACATTCAAAAAAAGCTTGTTTGTACATACCACATTGATTTGGAATGTCTTCCTCTCCAGAATGGTTCTAATGTATATACTTGTTTCAAAGAAATACATACAACTCTGTTTTAGTGTTTAGATGATGTGCTTATCTTTGGTGTTAGTGTGAACATATATGACAATAATCTCCATTTAGTGTTTAAGGGATTAGAAGACATTGTAAAGACTGCATCTTAAAAATGATGGATGTGAGTTTGTTTAATAATTTATTAAGTGTTTTTTTGGGGGGTGGTAAATGGGATTAAAAAAGGAATCGACTATAGTTGGGATTATCGAGTCAATGCAAACAATCCTTTCCTTAGCCACATACAGTTTTGAATTCATAGTTTTCCTTCTCCTAGACTGGTAGCCACCCAAGGCTACTCATCTGGTCCTGCTATTTATCCATAGCTGGTGGGCGAGAGAAGTGTTGGATTCATACCTTGCACATGGTTATTAAGCATATATGCAAACGTAGTTAATTTGACTGGATTAAACATGCCCAATATTTGCCATATCATCTATCGCCGAAAAGAACTAACCATCAAGTGTTGATTAAAATGTTTCGGTGACCAAACCAGTTTATTTTGTATTTTTGCTTGGTATCGACTGATTCTGCAATTAGCAACCAGTTAGTCACCAGCAATGTTGTTGATATGTCAATGGCCCTTCAATATCACCTTCATCTCTAGCGTATCCAGATTTGTTAAATTTTCCATCAAGTTAACTAATGCCTGATGAATAGCACCATGAAAGAATGTTGTATTGGAGGTTCAGTGAAATGTTGTAAATTTCCAAGGAAAACCAAAATAGTTACTTAAAATTTTACATATTGATATCCCGTGTTAGACTAGAGCTGTGATTTTTCAACCGATGTATTGCAAATATGAATTAAGCCACAAGGCAAAAAAGGTATTTAAATATAAAAATATTTTTATTTTTGTGTTTTCTACAACTAAATTTTTCTTAATGTGTATGAGTGTTAAATTTCTTATTGTCGTTCTTTGTTAA
Organism: Acanthosepion lycidas; assembly: GCA_963932145.1. Taxonomy (NCBI): domain Eukaryota; kingdom Metazoa; phylum Mollusca; class Cephalopoda; order Sepiida; family Sepiidae; genus Acanthosepion; species Acanthosepion lycidas. Next base: position 51,616,743 of record OZ010615.1, read on the forward strand.
GACAAAAAGAAATGTGATTTCTCCATATGTATGCAGAAGGAAGCTTGGTGAGGAAGACAGGTTAATGAGTTAAGGAATTTCTTTTAAGCTGAGCGTCTGTGAACTTTTATCGTCTCTCCTTACTGATTTGTTCGTTTACAAATTTTAATTAAATACACTTCAAAGGGATCACGAAGCATATTTTTTATTGTTGGTGGGAATGTGACCCATTGGTTGAAAAATGTTAAATATTTATTTTCAAAGAATTAATTTATTAACTAGAAGAATGTGCAATCCTCCTACTCAGAAAGGATGTTTTTCTTGTCATCTGGTATTTAACTGTATCTTTGTGTTTATTTCCATTGGTGTGCTGCAAAAAATTTAAAGATCATTAATTTAAAATATAGAATTTCAATTAATATCTCATCTCAACGAAGTAAACCTGTTTCTAGTTTGGATATCAGTGGTAAACCCTAACATTTAGCATCGAGCCAGTAAATTTTTATTTGTAAAGAAGACATTTAGAATAGTTTTTATTTTGTCAACCACCCCAAACAGAAACAAAGCGAACTAGTCTTGAGATTCCTGCAGAAATATTTCTATGGACGGAGCCCCATCTATGTCCACAAATGCAGAAAATATTGTGAAACTCAGGTGATTCATTTAAATGTTAAAGTAATAGAAAGAGAAAAATAAAGGTAAAAAGTTTAGAATCAGGGCCATTAAACAGGGGACATAATTCTGATGTGAAAAAATGAATGTAATTTTGTTAATACTCTCTAAAACTAAAATCTAAATGGCTCTTTGGAGGAATTGAAAGAAATTCTGAAGAATTAAATTACTTTGTAGACTTTTTTTCTGATAGATCAAGAAGTAGTCATCCAGAGATGTATTGAACAAGGTTCTATGATCATTAGTCATGATTAGTCTGCTTATAATGGGGTCTCTAAATGATCTGGTGTATAATCATAAAGTTATATAATCATTCATGAAAATAATTTTGTTGATTTATATTAGTGACTCTTTAGTTCATACTTAAACAATAGAGAAAAGCATTTTCTTAAAGGAAAAGGAACTAATGAGCATCTGCACAAATGGTAATATATATATCTGCATATATATATATATATATATATATATATATATATATATATATATATATATACATATATATATCTGTATATATATATCTGTATATATATATATATCTGTATATATATATATACAGATATATAAAAAAAAACTTTTTTATGTATTTAGTGGGCATTGGGTAGAAATAGTACCTTTGTTGCTTATCTACTGCACCTTATTTTTAAGGGTAATGGGCAGCACTGGTCTTCACCTATCATTCACCCATCCTCTAAATCTTTCATGTAATGTCCTGGGTCTGACGGTAAACTACATCCGACAGCAAGCCTTCTCATTGGGAGATTGCAGGATTTGAGGAGTGTGGAACCACCTTTTAATTGCCGCCCTGACCCGGGGTGGTAGCACCTGTTAGGTCCCAACTATGGGCAAATAATGTCTACCAGGGCTGACCAAGCCCTTTAGTGTTATAGAACACGATTGGTCTAGGAGATGGAAAATTCTTACACAAAAAGGCTGAGGTATATTGTCTGCTTCGTCTGTGGCATTTATTTGCACTGACTAAGTGTATCAATAGTTCTGAAAAGTGTGGATGGTTTCTGCACAAGCCTTCACCACTTTAATCAAATCACTTGTATGGGTTTTCTGATGGTTTACCTTGATTTGTTCTTATCCAGATATCATATATGCCAGCTGGATGTTTTCCATAAAAGCTTTCTGTGTGCAATCTGTGGAGTTAAGCTTCAAGATAGGACATCTAATGTAGACCTGTTTAACAGGTGTAATATCATACAGTCTCAGTTACGGTGGACTGGTCATGTCTTGAGAATGTCTGATGACAGGATACCCAAGATCCTAATGTACAGCCAGTTAGATCAGGGCTACAGGAATGTAGGACACCCATGGCTAAGATACAAAGACAAGCTGAAAAGCAACTTGTCAGCAGTCAATATACCACATAACACCCTTGAGCACAGCCTTGGAGTGGGTAGAATGGAGATCAACGTGTTTTAGTGAACTCAACAATTTTCAATCTGCTTGTCTGAATCATCTTCAAGAAGTGAGAGCAAGATCTAAAAGGTCAGCCAGTCTAACAGTGATCTCATCTCACAATCCTCACACTTGCTCCATATGTGGCCTCCTTTGTAAATCACTAGTGGGTCTTAAATGCCACTTAAGATTATTGCATAAAATTTCATAACTGAATCAAGTAAGCTGTCAGATCCTCATACGTCGAAACCGACAGGAGAGTCCATTATATATATATATATATATATATATATATATATATATATATTAAAAAAAAATGTATTTGATAATTAAAAACAATAAATGTTATAAATGTTATAAATTTTAACTTGTGAATTATGGCTCCTGTTTTATGGCCCCTGATTCTAGACTTTGACCAAAATAAAATTACAAATTATAATAAATTGTTTTGTTTGTATGAATAAAATAATTTTTTCATAAGACAGTAAGGTCCATATGTTATTTATAAAAAGCTTTTCTAATTAAATAATGTTATAGTTTTATTGCATTTTTTATTTTAAAATTCAGAGCAGATTTTCGGTAAATGAGTAACTATTTGTAAAATTAAATTGATGATTTACATTCTCCAAGGAGTCTTGCTTTTAACTAAATTAAAAATATAAGCGGATCAAAATTTTATATCTGACTGGTTATGTCGTTCATATTCTCTATTGATAGTAATCAGTGTACAAGGCAGTCCCATCACCACTGTGGAAATGATGGGAACAGATTCATTCATTCAATGAGAAAATTTTTACTTGCAATTCCCTGACTTAAAAACCACACCATATTCAAAACACCCATGATATGCCTGGTTCAACAATGTAAGTTTTGATTTTAAAAAATACAAACAATGAATAATAATAATAATAAATACAATAATAATAAAGCAGAAAACTGGTAATAAAAAAATTAATTAACAATAAGTTGCTTCATCTAAAAATTTACAAAGAATATTTATTTTTTTATAAATTTTTACTATTATGCTCATCTCCCTAAAGGTGAAATTTGTTCAAAGTGGAGTACCCCACTGATTTGTAAAAAAATGAGAATACCATGATGAAAAAATGTCCCAAGTCTTATTGTTAAAATCTTTTGCTTATTATTAAATCATATTTTTTTAAATCTTTTTTTAGAACATTAAAAATTTTGGTTAAAACTTTATTTTTTTTCCAAATTGCTATCTGAGTTTTGTGTGGGAATGTACCCAGTAACCCAAACCCTGACCTATTTCCAGGTCATTTGGAATTCAACTGCACGTACATCATAGAGAGTATGCCACGTGACTTGTCATATTCAATCAGGTTCCAGAAACCACTTGTTTAATTTTGGAGCTGTGTTTGTGCAAAATTGTAAAAGTTTTTTGTATCTACTGAATTTAGATTCATTTGTAGGCATCTCTTACTTGTTTGTGCTTCACTTATTGACCATAAAATATAAGAGTTTATATCCTATACTCTGATTTTTTAAATAAAAAATACAATAAAATGAAGACATTATTTAATTAGAAAAGCTTTTAATTGCTTTTATGAATAAGACGGATACTATTATTGTCTTAAGAAAAAATTTTCCAATGAATAATGAATTTTACAAGAATTGTTTTCAATTTTTAAAATTTTACTTAGAATAATTTATAGAGTTTTAAATTTTTGCATTTCATTGTAGTTAGATAATATTGTTTTTAAAATATATATATATATTTACTAATCATAAATGGAAAATCTTAGTACAATTCATTGAACACCAATATTTGAAAAAGAATTTCATTTCTTGTGTGTATAAATGTGCTGATTTTTGTAATTATGGACGTCCACACATGATATTGTCAGAAAATAAGAATGATAAATATAGCAAATTTAAAGCCAAAGTACCTGATACTCAATAAGACATTAGATTCCATAGATTACTGGGCATTTAAAAATTATATAAAAATGGCGCTCTGGATTATATTTCTCAAGTAAATTTTACAGATATATTCCCTGTAGATAAACTTTAGATATACTTCTGCCTGTCATTCAAGCTATCAACATGTCAACTTTTAAAATAAACAGCTGTGGGGAAAATGAAATAAAACCAATAAAGAAAATAATAATAAGGAATAAAAAAAAATTAATTAATTTTCCCATGATGCAAATTATAAAGAAACGAGAAAATGTTTCTGGTCACATGTGTGATGACCCCACTTCTGGGAAGGACAGAATCTTACTCTTCCTTCTCTTGGCTGCAAGATGTGAACCATATAATAGAGTTCTCACTAAGGATTGTTAGTTTTCCCTGGTCCAATGACGATTGAACTTTTTTACTTACTAATGACATCACTGGACATGTTTTAGCAACCTTGCTCATGAAACATAGGTTTGGTCATTCCAACTCAATGTGAAATTGATTTGAACTTAACCAACTTTACCCATTCATATCCTTACTTCCCATAAAATATGTCAGAACCAAAAGGAAAAGGGGCCTCCTCAAGAGACCTTTTAATATTATTTTAATACAACCAACATAAAAAAATAAACTTCTATAGCAGAAACATTAGGTTTCTTTTTGTATGTGTCTTCCATTTTCCTTGTTTATAGATTGAACATGCGTCATCACTTAAAAATACATACAAAAGCCACAAGCTTGTTAACTTCCAAATTAAAATATTAATTTCTAATATCTTAAACTTAAAGTAAGCAATATTTTTTTCAAATCAGATTAATTAAACTTTAAATTGGCTAATCCTCCTCAAATAATGTTTCAGAAAAGCATATTTTATTTTTGAACAATTTTTTAATAAAGAGAATTACATTGCAATGACTGATGGCTAAAAATGGTGCTAAAATCAATGAATGTTATTGATTTCAAAATGAAAGCTCCTTCCAGTCAATTTAAATTAGTTTCGAAATACAACAAAGTATTTTGCTTATTGCAAATATTAAACTTAATCTATTACTTTGAAATTAAAACTAAAATAAAAGTTTCAAAATAGATTTTTTATTTTTAAATATTCATTTTAAATTTAAGGTTTTAAGAAACTTTGGAAGTACCTATTCAAAACACATCAAAACCATAGGAAAAACAAATTTCACCTTCAAAATTTTCACTAAACCTATTAAATATATATCTTTAAAATTAAAAAAAAATATTAACAAAATACACCTATGTATGAATTGTATAGGAGGAAAATCTCTTAGAATATTGAAATCTACTTAGCATCAAATAATAAGATGGGCGTAATAGAAAAATAAAACTCTTTTTTTTTAAATCTAATAACTATTTTCTCCTTTTCTGCCCTTCTTTCTTTTCTTTTTTGAGGGAATCAAAAACGGTAATGTAGTAATTTCTTAAATGTGTGGAGCATTTGATACAAATATTAAAAAAAAAATGTTAAGATATGAAGCGCATCCAGAGATTTGCTTATAGTCAAATTACACTGAAACCCCAGTTCTCAGTTGATCACCAGAGTCAAACAGTGTTGAGCATGGTCGGTACTTAGATTAGAAACTGTTTACATACTACATTTATTGTAAGTAACCTCCTAAAATTCAAAATATGTTTTGGTTTTTGGTTTTAAATAAACCACAAAAGGTTGATAAACTATAAAAAATCAACAAACCAGAGATTTAACTGATCATTGAAGGAATTAGTTGTCTACTATGCTGCAGTTTTGGGGGTTCAAAAGTAAAACTGCTATTTGTACAAGCATTGCTCTCCACCACTGCTGGGAAAACATACTTCTTCAATTATATATAAGGAGATGTTAAAAAGTTCTCAGTCTTGCCAAATTCACAAAATCTAACAAAAGGTATAAGCATCAGATTGTTTTTTTTAAGCCCTGAGAAAAACTTTTCAGCACCCCTGGTGTGTTTGTGTATATGCACACACACACACACACACACACACACACACACACACACACACACACACACACATTTATATATACAGGATCTCCATAAAGTCTCTTTACAATTTAAAAAAATATATTACAAAGGCATTTGATGAGATAATCTTAATCAGATTTGTTCTATGTACTCAGTAGTTATCAAAGTTTTTAATCCCATTGCATTTGTATATTTCAGGTATCCTCTTGATGAAATAGGTACTGTTAAATGAACCCCTAAAATGGCTACTCTTCAAGGAAAAGCACAAAGTGTGTCATTGTTTTTTGAAACAAAATCGGATACACAGACTCAACAAAACTACAGAACTAAGTAGAAAAGATCCACCATTACACCCGTCAATTTGTTCATGGCACAAAAAACTTATGGAGACAGGGGGACATTGTTGGATAAAGGAAGGAGTGGATAATCAAGAACATCTGAGGAAAACATCGGTCGTGTAAATTGAGTACCATCTTGATGTGCTTCGTGCAACTAATGGCACCCATATAGAAGCATATTAAATTATTTAAAAAACTTCAATATTTAATATTTATTTTGTAACAATTTCCTCATATTTATCTGTTCATTTGCTTTTGCAATAAATTTTTAAATTGTAAAGAGACTTTAAGGACACCCTATATATATAAAGAAAGAAGTGTAGCCACAGACATCAACACTGAGTGGCGATAATCTGTTTCGTGGTTGAATGCAATCTTCAGGCTATTTATGTAAAAAAATGAAATACAATTTTCCTAACTCAAGAAAAGACTAGAATGCTCAAAAATTAAAAACAACAGCCTGTCTAGAAAAAACAGAAGCCAAATAGCAACAATTGAAAGAAAAGAGGAAAAAGAAAAGAGGAAAAAGAAAAGAGGAAAAAGAAAACAGACAAAAGGTTAAGGAGTGAGTGTAAAGTGAAAAAGGACAATGAAAAGGACTAATAATCATAATATTCTACATGTACACAAATCTGCACAGGTGGATGCACACACGTGAATGCACACACACACACACACACACACACGATGAAAAAAATATGTCTTGAGGAGTGGGCAGATGGGTCCATCTATGAAATTCTAAAGTCCGAGTGCTGAAGGTAACATCTGTCAGCTCAGTGCCAAATCTTTTAATTGTATTAGTTATATATATATACAGGTTGAAGTGGTTAAATTGTTGCCATTTTATATTATTAATTTTGTGTACGTGCATTGGTTGTTTTTGATTTTGTCAGATGCACAGTATAGTAGGGTCAGTTGGGCACTGCGAGAAAAAGAGCACCATGATGCAACTCACTGCACTAGAAATTTGGAAACGGCATGCTGTACTGTTTGGTATTCATACCAGAATCTCCAATATGAACATTTCAGAGTGTTAGGGTGTCAATCCGAGGAGAGTGCATAGGATTCAGAAAGAGTTGGATGAGTCTAATGGTGATTATGAAGGTATGACAGTTTGGAAAACTCACTCTGATAAGAAAAGAACTCCCAAATTTGTTGGTGAGGGCCTCAGACTCAAAACAAACCTACATCAAATACCTTGAGGAGGTAGTGCTGCCCTGGGTCAAGAGGATGGCTGCTGGAAGACCCTATGTCTGGAAAGAGGACTCTGCATCATGCCACACAAGCAAGAGAATGCAGTCATCCCTGTTAGACAATTTCTTCGACATCACCCCTTATATCTGGTCACCTAACTCTCCAGACTGCAACTCCCTTGATTATTATGTGTAGAGCACAGTTTAGCAAGAGGCCAACAAAACTCCTTGTAATACCAAAGATGAAAAAGGATTATGGTAGCATTCACCAACTTAAGGAGACTGTCCAGAAGAGTTGCAGGAGATTCTGGTCTGGAGGCTGTGATTGAAGCCAATAGCAATTTTATTGAATAAATTTACTCTTTATTTCTATATTTCAAGATATTTTTGTGTAATTTTTGTAAATACATCTGTTAAAATGAGATGTCAGTGTTATTTTCATTTTTGCCTAATTTAGATGACAATTTATCCATCGCACTGTGTGTGTATATATATATATATATATATATATATATATATATATATATATATATATATATATATAATGTGTGACATCATTTGTTTACATTTGGATACACCATGAGCAGATATGAATGTATGTGAGAGAATCATGGAAGATTGTAGTTTAAAGACAGTAAAATTAACCTTGCTAACCGAACGCTCTTCTGTCGCACGATCGGTTAAAGGTATGTCAGGCTATATGACGGTTCTGTACAGGATACAGGTTCAATTCTCAAAGACACTCACAGCAATGGAGATATGGTTCTACCAAAGGATGCTAAGGATACCATGGACTGAAGATGTGAGCAATGATGAGATTTTGGAGAGGATGCAAACAAGGAGGAAGCTTATACTTAACATCAGGAAGAGGCACCTGATATTTCTGGGACAAGTAATGAGAAAGGAGGGCTTGGAGAATCTGATACTCACAAAGCAGATAGAAGGAAAGAGAGACAGGGGAAAGCAATGTATGACATACCTAGCAGTCTTAAGCAAGTGGATGACAGAACAGGGTCTGGGAAAAATAGCAAAGGGACAAAACTTACTGAGAGCTACAAGAAATAGGAGGAAGTGGAGAGCCATGATCGCCTATGTCCTGAAGAGACATGGAACATAAAAGACGAAGAAGAAGAATACAGACAAAAAGCAAAAAAAACACTTTCTTGTCACAGTGTCTGATAACATTACATATTACACCCTTCCTCAAATTTCAATACACTTTCCTGATACATTGGCCTTTCATGCCAACCTGAAGACAATCTACTACAAAAAGGTGAAACACTTTGTCTCATTGTTTCATTGTCTCCACTTTTGAATTATTTTGAAGTTTTTATTTGCCTTATTTGCTAGTTTTTTAAAAAAACATTGAAGGGGGCATTAAAAATTATCTGGTTTTACTTAGGCAGTAGTAACCAAGTTTGAGAAGCCTTTATCTACGACTTGAAAGAAGATAACATTTAAGAAGGCCACCACTTCTACAGCTAAAGCTGTTATGGCAGTCAAGACTACTGTAGTTTTTAAAGAATTCATCATTAACTTGAATTATGAACACAAAATTGAAGACAGAAGAAAAAATTTAAATGACAGCATTTTTTTCTTGTTAATACATCAAATTGTAAAAATGATCTGTCAGCAAAATTATCATTATAACTTGTTGATGGCCAGAGCTTTCAGTTTAAGTGTGAAAGCAGAATGCATCCAGTTTGCACTGTTGATGAATTAAAAAGGCCACAAGAATTAACGGAATTTCCAGACAAAAGTATGTTTCTATTCCTTGTGTCTTTTTCTGTTCCCTGCATGAAACAAAGACTGGAACAGTAAGGAATTTAATATGTTCAGGCACTTTAAAGAAATAAAAAAACCTTTTTAAAATACTTTTTTATGCTTTCAAAAATCACGGTCTATAAAATATCATCCTTTTTTTGAATAATTTTTCTTGTTTTAATAAAAGAATCATGCCGGTTGTAATATCATAGAACAAATCTAAAGCAAAATATTTCTTTTAAGCTAAAAAGTAACCTCTTTTTTAATCATTTCATCCTAAGAAAGGCAATAAAGCCACTAAGATGCAAGAGGTTACTGAGTGTTAGAGAATATGAAGAAAAAACACTATTAAAGAGTGAGAGAGAGAGAAAACAATAAAAAAGGGGAATTAAAAAGCAATTTCTGAGTTCCAAATTCATTTGGGTTCATTATACTCACTTATGTGCAAATAACCTTGGGAAAGTTATGAATTCACTTCTTTTCCCCTCAGCTATGGGTTAATTAGTAGGACTTGTATCAGTAAATCATTATTATCTAAAAAAAAAAAATCTTTTTACAATTCAAAAATATTTTCTGGCTTTATCAATTGTAGTTGGGATCATCGAGTCAATGCAAATGATCCTTTCCTTAACTGTATATTAAGTGCTTCCCCAGAGCTACATACAATTTTGAATTCAGAGTTTTCCTCCTCCTAGATTGGTTTCCACCCAGGGATATAGAACCCAGTCTGTCCTGCTATTTACCCATAGCTGGTGGGGCGGGGAGAGAGAAGAGATGACTTTGTACCTTTCCCAAGAGTATTAGCACGTAAGTGAATGTAATGACCATGACTGGAATTTCGACTCAGTTCTCTGATTCCTCAGTCTGAGCCACAATCCATTATTCCACCATGCCTCCCATTTCTAGCTTTAAATAATCTGCAAAAGGTTGATAATCCATAAAAAATAAATCAGTCAATTGTTTAAATATTGTTTTCCATTCTCATGTACATCTTTTTCATTGATAAACATTGCATTTAAATTTTTGAAGATCAAAGTTGACTGGAAAGCAAGAAACTGGAAAAGAGTTCCACAAGCGAGAAGTGTGAGAGAAGAAATTGTTAGCATAGAACTTATGGTTCAACTTTAAAATGATGAAACCTTAGAAAGAAAACTGTTAAGAAAGGAAATTTTTTGTACAGAACCAAAAACATATTTCATTCTAAATTCCTATTATATATGTAATTTCTCAGTTTTATTTGAATATTATTATCCATGAGAACTTTCTTTTGTGTGTTTTGTTCCTTCTGGACATGGCTCTCCTCAACTTCCTATTCTTCATAGCTGTAAGCAATGTTTGTCTTTTTGTGCTATCCCTCCCACTCTCTGTTCCGCCATCCATTTATACAAGCACATTAAGTATGTCACTCAGTCTCCTTCTGAGCCTCAGGTCTTCAGTATGTCTTGTGAGTATCAAATTTTCCAAGCTCTCTTTCCTCATCATGTCTATTTCTGCTTCTAATTACTTTTTGTTCCCATTTTTTAAAAATTTCCTTATTGCTCACAAGCTCCATCCATGGGATCATTAGCATTCTTTCTTTACTCTTTTTATAAAGATAGTTACACCAGTTGTAATATAAAACAATCTAAGGCAACATGCTAGGGTGGGCTGAAAAGTTCATAGACTGACTATGAAGGAGTGATGCTAGAAATCTTGCATGCATTAATTTCAAATTTTCTTATTAATAACTGCATTGTTTATTTCCAGGTAAACTGATACCTGGCTGTTCAAAGAAGAACTTCAAAAGTAGTAAGTAGTGATTTCTCTTGAAAATGGAAATTTAACATAACTCTAGAAAAAAAGTTTAGCCCCAAGGAGATTCATGCTGACATGGTTTTTACATGAGAGGTTGAAACTCCAGCTTTATCAACAGTGCAAAAGTGGGGAGATGAATTTAAAAGAAGGGAGAGTCTTGAATATGACACAAGGTCAGGACATCCAACAACTGCCACCACTGAGGAAAACTTTGATTGTATTCACCACACGGTGATGAATGACAGACAATTGACTATAAATCAAAATTTCCTTCTAAATTTCTATTAACTTTTACTCTACATATATTTGTTCAATCTTATATCTAGTGTTGTTTGTTTAATGGTATATCAACTCCTTATGGGTCATTTAATGCTGAAATTTAATTTCCTCAGGAGCTTTGGTAATTTTTGTTTTTTTACTATTAAAATCTAATTCTGGAATTTTTTACTATAAAAATATACTTTTATACTTTCATAATGTTTTAATCCCAATTTGGGGGTTCACTATTTGCTCATAACTGTGACCCTAACAGGTGCTACAGCCCTGGGTTAGGGTGGACCTAGCAACAACAGCAATTAAGAGGAGGTTCTTTGCTCCTCAAAACCTCCCAATCAGAGGCCTTGCTGCCGGATGTAGTTTATCATCATACCCAGGATGTATCTTATATTTAAATACAATTATCCATGAAAAGTTTCTTCTTTTATGTGCCATGTCACTTCACAAATTGTCATTTTGCTCCCCAAAACTTTCTATTCTTTATAGTATAACAGACAGGCAGACACTTTCTAGTGTCTGATGATCAGATGTGATAAGGTAATTTCATTTATGGTCCCCTCTTATCCTCAGAGATCACAACACATTTTGTGTGTGTATGTGGGGGGATGCATATATGCTTAATAAAATCAATCATTATATTTAAAAGATTTTATTTTTAAGGCTTTTAAAACTTAATGTCTGTTGTCATTTAAATATATTTTAAGACAATGGTAATTGGTATATTTGATGATGATCCATTTGCTCCAATGTCTAGTGTTTATATGTCATGAACTAAGCATATAGTTCTGATTGATTCTATGTGTGATTATTTCTTTGTATGTAAATTATATGCTGCCTAATGTTTTATGTTTATTAAAAAACTATTGATCCGCAGTACATGAAAATTCCTATAAGAAAAAAAAACTACTACTAAGACATTACACTATATATTATTGAACTATATGCTTAGTTCATGACATAAACTGAATACACTTGTAAAAATAGAATACGTGGATTTCACACATCACAAGAAATATTTAAATAAAATTCTCACTTAAAATTTTGAAAAACTTAGCGTTGCGTCTTTGCACGTTCCGAGATCGTACACAACCGTTAATAATAGCAGATATTCAAAAAACATCTTTCGGTCGACAAACAATTATTTTGTCTTCAAGTTTTTGATTTTATAAGGACAAAAACACATGCCTGATGATGAATAGAGGACTATTCGTAAGTACTAGTATTTTAAGATCACATAAACTGGAAACTACAGACATCAATTTTATAGACGAGGATCACTTCACTCTATGGATTAACAGTATTTTAATGCATATATTATACTTCTAGCGACGGATGTCTCCAATAATGGCATTAATATTTCTGATTGATTCTATGTGTGATTATTTCTTTGTATGTAAATTATATGCTGCCTAATGTTTTATGTATATATATGTATATATATATATATATATATATATATATATATATATATATAATGTGTGGAATAATTAGGAACAGAAACATTAGTAATGAGCAGAAAGAGAAAAAGAAAGTAAAAGAGGAGGATAGTAGATAGGAATTGAAATTGCATTTAAATATTTACAGATTAAAGTTGGCTGGAAAACATGGAGCCAGAAAGGAATTCTACAAGCAAGAAGTGAAAGAAAAGAAATTGTTAGCTTAAAACTTATGGCTACATCTTGACAGTTCAACTGTAAACTGATGAGATCTCAATGCCACTCTAGTACAATGCTTAAATTCATAATGTCTAGGTACCATAGTGAAGAGTTCATCCAAACAATTACCATGAAAGTATTTATAGAAAAGCATAGAGAGACAACCTTATGGTAGAGGGAAAGTCATTGAAGCCAAACTACCAGATCAAGATCAATAATATTGCTGATTCTTCTTTAGATTTTATCAAGGAGATCAAGGTAAACAGCAGGGGACCATATGTGGACCATATGTGGCAGCAATATTCTAAGCATGGTTGAATGGTAGACATATATATATATATATATATATATCCTAAATGTTATTATTGCCTTAATTAATACTACCATGATGATTATTGAAAGTGTAGCAAAAGATAAAGTTTGCTGTGAATGCAATCATGACTTGATGTTTACATTTTCTCAGCTGAGCTTGCATGGATATGAATTGATTTCATTGATATGGCATAAATATACAGTAGCTATTTTCTTTCAGCAAAACCTGCCAAGATAAGTAAGATATAAGTCATATGTTGGTAGATGTGGAAATTGGTGCAGAATGTTGGTTTTACATTCAAAATGAATGAACGTTTGACGCATGTTGCTTTGGAAGGTTTTACTTTATTGATACAAATACAAATTTATAATCTTAGTTGTGAAACATTTTTTAGTGTTCGATGTGTTAGAACAGAAAGTAAGAAAGATCTCCCTCCTTCTTTGTAGCAGGCAGTCATCTTGATTAGTTCTTTAGTGATTAGAGTGGAGTGGACCAGGGGAGTAGAGAAAATTCACCTCAAAGCCTTGTTCTTCCTGGGTTTATATTGAGATTGGGAAGTGCTGGATTGTTTTATTTTATTTATTAAACTTTGCCTATTACTACAGTCTTACACAGAAATACTATAACATATATGATAAAACAACCAGTATGAACAGGATCTTAAAGTGTGGTGTGTGTGAGTAGGATTGTCCTTCACTTGTACAGGGTCTTTGATCATTTGTTTCAGTTATTCAAGTGTCAGGTTCCAGAAATGGTGTTAGCTTATTGACCTGTCCTTAAGAATGCCAATGTTAATGTTAATGGCATCTTAAGGGGATAAGTAGGTGATACTTTTCAGAAGATTTAAGAAATATTTTCATTTTATTTATTAAATTTTGCATATGACTACAATATAAAAGATAAAACCATATTTATTTGATGTTACATTTTTATGTCATATTTGCATGTCCACACACATGCACACATGTAAGGACTGATAATTAACTTTATATATTTAATCAATTTTTAGAGTTTTAACCTTACACACAAATTCTATAAAAACAAATTGATTATTAAATTAAAAAAAAACAAGATATATCAAGTAACTTATTTTTCTTATTTCTTGAAGAACAAAACTTTTAAAAAAATAAATATTTTGGAAACATTGCTTATTTCCCTTTACTCACAAGTTGTGATCTAAATGCTAAGGTGGTTACCACTTTCAGTGCAGGAAATAATTTTCTTTGAATAACTAAGCAATTTAATTATAAAAATCTCCAAGAAAACCATTGCTGATTTTACATGTTTACAAAAAACTGACTGGAAATGAATAAGAAAACAGTTAATTTTAATTTATTTTTAAGCAATTCACCCCAAGCAAGGCAATAATACCATTAAAATGCAAACGGCTACTGGGAGTGAAGGGGAATGAAAAAAACTTTAGAAGGAACCAAAAACTCATTCCTAAACAAGGGATAAACATCTATTCCTGTTCAAAAGACTGGGGAGGATTTTAGACCGAACAATAGGCAAATCTATCTACTCATGTTCAAAAGATTTGATTGTTAAAGCTGACTATGCAAATTAACTTCATTAAGTAAGAAACACTAAATTGGTTGAGAAATATAGCCATCTCTTCTACTCCAATAGCTTCATGTCTCACATTTCCTGTCTATGGAACTCCCTTTCTCTTACTTACTTCCCTGATAGCTATAATCTCCAACTATTCAAATGCGATGTCAATCGATATCTCCAGATGCCTTGATCTATTCCACATTTTTCTCTTCATCCTTTACTCTCTCACGCCACTTCACCCTTGCTCCCACTTTCTGTAACCCCTTGCGTGCTAGTGGCACTCCCACCTTGCTTGGGGTGAAAAAAAAAAAAGTTTAAAAAAAATATGAGTCATGCTGGTAAATATAAATGATAGAACCAAATTTATTTGATGTCACAGCTTTGTAACATTTGTACATGCACACATAAATAACTTACCTTATACATATTTAATTAATTATGAGGGTCTCACCTGAAGACAAATACACACAAGCTTCAGTATATTAAATTATGCATATGTGTAGTTCAGTAATCTTATCATGGATCAAGTATTAGGTTGGTGCAAAAATAATGACTTAATAATGTCGTTTTTTGACGTATTTTTTAACGTCAAAAAACGACATCGTTACGTCATTATTTTTGCACCAACCTAATAGATTATGATTTCATAAAGCATTCTCATCTTTTTTGCTTAAGCCAGAGTAAATAATTTTATTTTTACTTTTTCAGTGTTTTCACTTTTATAATCTATTGATGGTACAAAATTTTATTAGGGCTTTAAAAATGGGTGCTGTAAAAGTATATATAAATTTATACACAAATATGTTAAAACAGAGTGGGGGAGTCAAGGATGAGCAAAAGAAAAACCAGCAAACTTGGCAAGGATGGTTTTTTTCCTTGACACCAATATTATTTTAACTGCCTTCCAGCCTTAGCAATGTGATTAATATTTTTGTTGTAAATTCTCAAGAAAAAAAAGAATTTTAAATTAACTTTCATCATATGTTTAGGTTTATTAAAATTCTAATCATTGCTTTTTGAAAATAAACATTTCTGAGAAGTGAAGGTAGTTAAAATCCTTTTGACACACTGTTTTTTGCAAGCATGAAGGTCCAAGATTGCCAAAAAGACTATTACTCTCATTAAAGTGGTGAATCAAAAATATAATAAAAAGAACTAACCAGTTTTTACTTCTTGTAACGTAGCGAATTAAAAAATATAGCAAAAAAGAAACAACAAAAAAGCTAACCAGTTTTCAGAGCTCATTCAAGGACAAAAAATAAATATATGCACAATGACTAAAAAAAGAGGACAAAATACTATCAGAGAATCATCAATATAATGATTTTCTAAGTGTAACTTAGATTTGGCACAAGGCCAAAAGTGTGGAGCACCCAATGAGGTTTGAACTCACTATTCAGTTTTAATTGATCTAGTAAGACAAGCTTACTAACCATTAAACCATGTCGAAGTGAATCACAATATAAATCACAGATTACATTTAAACCTAGCAACCATTCCTTCTACTTACAGAGGAAAGGCTGCTTAGACTTAATATCAATGGTCTCAAGAATTCTCAGGTGGTAATCTGAATATGCTTTGTTGACTATTCTAGCCACAAGTTAGATTATTTTTTAAGTGTTCTGCAATCACAGAACAAAAAGTCTTTACAAGTGTATGCAAGTATGCATAATGCCCTTGATAGATCTTAGCTGATATGTGCTGATCAAACTTTGATGAGTTCTTTCAATATATTTAGCATCACACTGATATTTAAAATTATAAATCACTGAACTAACATGATGGAGGTGGGGCAGAAGTTTTCAGTTATAATTGTACAATTCTTTTGAGTTTTTAATCCATAAAATAAAAAAGAAATACTAAATTTATTTCTCTAACTCTAAAGAAAGAAAAATAGGCAAGTAAATCTGTGTTTTGTTTACTTCTAAAGTTCCTCAACAAACATATTTATGACACTTTAAAATAAAATAAAACCTTTTTCCTATCATGCAGCAAAAAGAACAGTAAACAGAAAGGCCTTAATCAACTGGCATCAGTCTTAGAACTTCAAAACCAGGTTCTCTCTTTTTACCATGGCCTTGGCTGGAATCAGACATCATGTATGACTCCATTAACCTGATTCTGGATATGAAATCAAGATAAGAAAAACAACTACAAACTCTTACAGTCCCTTCAACTAAACCACAGTGACCATCTTCTATACTTGTGAATTTGTGCTGTAATGAAGAAAATCTATTGTTTCTTTCTATGTCTGTGGTTTATAAGTCAAAGAATTGCCTTAAACCTACCATATCTTCTTTGCCTTATTTTTATCATCATCTATGTAATTCTTTATTCTCTTTATTATTTTCTCTATCCATTTTATTGACCAATATTCCATTTCTCTACGTTACGTAAAAATTCTTTTTCTGAACTTTCAACTGTTTCTAACTATAAGAAGCTTGCCACAACCTAGAACATACACTCTAACCCAAACGTCTGTGGGGATTGCCCCAAATTGGTTTGCCAATACACCATTATCTAACATTATTTAAGTACTATAAAAGGCTGAATATATCTTCCTCTTTCTCTCTTTCCTCCTTTCAACAAAGCATGCAGCAGGTAGAAACACCTAAATGGGATTTGTCCATGTTGGGGAAAATATCTTACCCTCAGGTCATTTACAGCTGAAATTTCACGCACACACACAGACACACATTTCCTGACAGCTAAGTTTAATTATCTTTTCTTTTTTAGCTGCGGACACACTGATATATATTTTCTCTCTTTGTTAATTCTTTATTAATTTGTATAAAAATACAAGAAAATATCTCTGCATTGAATTTCCTTCCTTCCTTCCTTCATTCCTTCCTTCCCTCCACATTCATTCCATTTCCTTTTACCTCTGCAATTTTTGACAACCCATCATTTACATGTGAATATTTTGGTTGCTACTGCATTTAGTTAAACTACAAATAGTATTGGTAACAAGTCAAACTGACATAGTTATACTTTGACTATCTAAACAAATTTAGTATATTTTACTAGAAGAAATGGTTTAATAAATAACCAAGACTTCCTCTTGTCTCTTTTTGGGAAAAATATAATTATATAGTAGACTTAATATAAATATTCTAATACAGTAACCTGCTTCTCTAGTGTTAGCAATCCAGAATAGCTACTGACTTTTCAGGTTTTACAAGGCCATGTTTTCATGTCAAAGCAAATGATCTACTGTCATTATATCTTCTGCATTATTATCCCTTTCCTAAATTAAACAAATAAATTTACTGATTTCTTTATTTGGGTTTAATATGATTGGCTGTTTCAACATAATAACAGGTTCCTGCAGTTGTATTGGCTGTGAAACTTCATTGGCTACTTTTCAATATGGCATGTATTTGGTAAGGTATGCTATAATTCTCTCCATTCCAAATTGATTCTCTTTTGTAGCTGTAATAGAACTGTAAGATCAAATGTATATTTACACTCAAATCAGCCGACCAAAACAATAGAGAATGATTATATATATATATATATATATATATATATATATATATATATATATATATATATATTAAGAAATATACATATCTTACAATAATTCCATAACTCATGCCAAAGCAAGTGCTGGAATTATTATATTTATTTTATTTTTATTTATATTTTGAGTTGACACATTTTTTTTAAATTTTCTGTTTCATGTGAGATATATTATTGTAAGGTTGGAATATTATTAGAGTTAAAATATTCAAATGAATTTTGGTTTAATTTGAATTTAGACCCAGATTAACATTTAAGATTGAAAATACGGTTGGAAATAAGAAATATAAATTCTAATTTAGAGAGAAGCTGGTATTGAAAACATAAGTATACATTATTTTTATTCAATTATTCATTTATTTATTCACTTATTTGCATATTTACATGTTTATATACAGTGTAACCCGGATATAAGAGAGTTGTCGGGACTGGAGAAGAAGTCTCTTATATCCGGGTTTCTGTTATATCCGGGTCACTTATATCCAGGTTACACTGTATATGGCTTTTATTTCCGTTTATTTTTACCTTATCTTATCTTGCTTTATCCCGGTATATTTTGTTATTACTGGTATCAGTATTTTTACTTTTTTTTTATGAATATTAATAATAATAATAATAATATTATTATTAACTACGCCATTGATTCCTGGAAAAAAAATAGACTAACCCACCTTAATTTTATAACAACACTTCTAGTTGTGAATTGAGGAAATCAATTTTATTTCTTCAAATTGGCAAGGAATCAGAGTTAAAGTGAGAGATTTTGAAGTTCCACAGTGTTTGTGATTTAAAGAACTCAACACAATTGAAGATTCACAGAACGGAATTGGACTTCTAACCCAAATCAGATTAAAAGTGAAGTTTTGAAGTTCCATGAAGTGAATTGAGGAATTCAAAGTTATTTCTTCAAAATTATAATTGCTCTTCAATAATTTATAATTGCTCAATGATAATTTTGCTCATTGCGAAATTATCACTGCTGGATCAGAGGTCTCTTTAGTTTTAGGCTGGAGGCCTAATTAGCCCTCTGTAGTAGTTACATTAGTACATTAATAAAAATAATTTTGGATATATTTTTGCATCTGCCTCAATCAGAGTTACACAAGGTTATTTGCAGTTTAGAAAAGATGAATTTAATAGGCATAGAATGTCTATCCTTTTTAATAAAACATATATGTATGTATGTATGTATGTATGTATGTATGTATGTGTGTCTGTGTCCATGTGTGTGTGTGTGTGTGTAATTCTAAGCAAAAAAATAGAAGGGCTAACACAAAATGAAATATAGATAGATAGATAGATAGATAGATCGAGAGAGAGAGAGAGAGAGAGAGAGAGAGAGGATGAAAACATTTTCCTCAATGTGAATGGGATGTCTGGATTTATTTTCACCTAAAAGTTTATTTTTCTTATCCATTGCTCAGAAAGTTAAATGAGAACAAATTTCTCTTAATGGGTCGGATGTACTGTACAATTAAGGCTGGAATTATGAAAACAAATTCTGTCATTGGTGGTCTGGTTTGTATTTCTACTGGACATTCATAGTTCCAGGAAAATAGAAAAGATTCAAAGAATTAAAATTAATGGCTGAAATGGAACTCCACCCTACATGCTTCAAAAATTAAATTTGTTGCAAAGACTTTTATGCATGCCCTGGGAAGTGAGCTGAGGTAGAATACCAAGAAGGAAGGGACAGAGTCTGATCACCGCCTGTGTAAAGTAACAGTGTGAGTTGTGAAGTGAAGCAGGTTGGAGTTAAGGGAAAAGCAATCCCTGTGACTATTTCCAAAGAAGGTGGATAATTCTCTAAATTTTGAAAATCGATTAAGAAAGCAGAAATAGGGAACAAAGAAAACCTTTATTTAAATTAATGAAAATTGGAGAATCACCAAATTCCCAGAACACTTGAGCCCCACACCAGTTTTGGGCCAAAGTATATATAAACTGATGACTGGGGAGCTAAGAGACTTTGGGCTGAGAGCCCACATTGACTGCCTCTGAAATCAATGCCAGTTGCCAACCAGAATTCCTGATTCCAAGACTTTGAACCCAGTCTTCCAGAAGTTTAGATAAGGCCCAATATCACTAGAGAGATTGATGCAAAAAGGGTTAATTTTTGTTGTATCACAAGCTATATAAACCAATTGAAGATTAACCTCACAAATCTTGCCACAGCTTGACCTACACTGCGAGACTGTGATGACATTTGATCTTCTACTGCTCTGAGATTAAGAACACAATGTGGACAGAGATAGTGTAGATTGAAGCAGCCAGTGATCAACAATCAGTTTCAGCATTGACCAGCTCAGAGTTAACCCATGGTTAAAGCATCACCGTAAGACCCTGGGGACTAGACCACTAAGTGTGGTTACACCACCAGTGTAGGCAGCAGTGAAAGGTGTTACATTATTTGGTTTCAGTGATCCAGGATATGACCCTTTTGCAAAGTGGGTGTTACATATATATATATATATATATATATATATATATATATATATATATATATATATATATTTTAATATACTTTTTGTTTATACGTTATTTTTATAGATACAAATATTTAAGTAAATGCTAAACAGTATTACTAACATTTACCAGCCTGAATGTCTGAGAAATCTTATAGAAATATGTGTCCTCTGACAGGAATCAAAGCTGTATCCTACACAGAACTGTCATATAGCCTGATATGCTATTTCATTTAGCTACAGAGTAAGCATCTGGTTAACAAGGTCAAATTACTATTTCTCTCAAATGCTCACATCTGCTCAAAGCAAATCTTAACAAAAATAAATAATATATATATATATATATATATATATATATATTATAGTAATACATTGAGTCTAGAAGAATCCTCGACAGAATGCAGAAAGTACTGGATGGCCGTTTCATCCTATTTTTGGGACTCATCAGCAGTGAACATCCACTATCAAAATTCAAAACCAAATTGTTTCGATACAATGCAAGCATCATACCAACTGTACCAATGGGGCTCGGTGATGAAGAAGAAACTGAATAAACTCGATATATTGTCGCTACTCACAAATTCCATGCTGATACTCATTTAAGTATTCATAACCCAACGGATTGTGCCCCAAGAGCCATGTCTTTTCTTTCCCTCCAAACTGGTCCATTGCAGGGCATTAGCTGGGTCAAGCAAGGTTATACAAGTAATAGAATTTTGGGGATTTAGGCAAATCATTATAGCAATTCATGGAGTCTAGAAGAATCTTCAACAGAATGCAGAAAGCACTGGATGGCTGCTTCAGAATTCCTAGTGTACTGCTGATGACTCCCCAAAATAGGAGAAAATGGCTGTCCAGTGCTTTCTGCATTCTGTAGAGAATTTTTCTAGACTTGATGAATAGACTATAATGATTTGCCTAAATCCCAAAAATTCTATTACTCATGTATATATATATATATATATATATATATATATATATATATATATAGTAATTAGAAAATTACTATATAAATATATATATATATATATATATATATATATATATATATATATATATAACATCATCCACAGACAGACTGTTTCGCTGTTTCACAGCTCATCAGTGTGGCTAGACATCCGGTTGCCTCTAGCTTGGATTGAAGCCCGACTGAATTGGTATCAGCCGAAGATTCTACCACTAAGCTGTCGGCGCACGGCAGGGAAGCAGGTGGATTTTTAGCGTATTTATTTTTAGAAACACGCCCCGTGACTGACAGTGACTCGATTCGCTATGCGAAGAGTCTCACTATATATAAGCTATAATAGTCACTGTTTACAAACCCGAACCTACTCCCTAGAGAGCTCAACTGAAATTAATATTTATTTCAGGAGCCAATATAATGTCATCCACAGACAGACTGTTTCGCTGTTTCACAGCTCATCAGTGTGGCTAGACATCCGGTTGCCTCTAGCTCAGATCGAAACATATCAGTAATAGAATTTTTGGGATTTAGGCAAATCATTATAGTAGTGGATTCTTTATTTATTAATCCAACAGATTTTTATCAATTTAAACTTTATTTTTAGTGGATACTTGTATTTGAGTAGATGGTCCATTTATTTATTAAACAGTATATTTATTTATTTATTATAAATAAAGCATCTACTCAAATATGAGTATCCAATAAAATAATGTTCAAAGTGCTAAAAATCTATTGGATTAATAAATAAAAACATTGATTACTTTGTTTGGATACAAAACTAAGCAGATATAATTTCAAGCAATCTATGACAAGAAGGGTTTCACTTAAAGGCACTGTACAGACCTTGCTTGTCATATTCATGACATTTTGGCTGTTGTATGCTCCAGCCTTCTTTAGGTGATTTGAATTTTGAACTGAATCCTTTATTTTGTCAACAGATGTAGATTGTTCTAGTTCCACATGCCATGCCTCTTACGGATGTCTGTGTTATCTCCCTTTAACTCAACTTTTCAAGTTTTGTTTTTGTTGTGAATATAAAGTTAGAGAATTGAGTTAAAGGGAGAAAACTGATACTGAGACATCCGGAAGAGGCATAGCACATGGAACTAGAACAATATACCCCGGTGTACGAAATAAAGGGATCAGTTCAAAATTCCAATCACCTGATGAAGGCAGGAGTGTACAACATCTGAAACATCGTGAATATGGTCATAAAGATAAGGACAACAGTCCAAACAATGTAAATAAAGGAAATGTAGGTTCAATACTTGCTGACACATACATTTTCTTTAATAAGAAAATAAGACATTTGATTTTCTAGACTGATAGATATAAATTTCACTGTTTTAACAAAAACATGGGTCAGAAAATCCATCAATTGCTTAAATTATTCAGTTTATTAACCTTTATCACTCTCTATGTGACTTCATTTGCTGTACAAAAGTTTAACCTGTCACTAAAGGTGACTAATCCTCAAAGAAAAGTTGTGTTGTCATTTCCTGCTATGGCAACAGAAAACAACTTTAAGCAAAATTAGCAATAAGGTTACTGTAAATGAGAGGCCTTGAAAAAGAAAGCAGTGGAAAGGGAGGTAATATTAATAATGCAGAGTGCTAATGGTTAAATGAATTTCAAAGACAATTTTTTTCAATAATAACAAACAACATTATCAAACATTAGCATTATCAAACAACAGATTTACCGTTTTATTTTGTTCCATTATCTTCTGCCATATTACTGGCAACTTCATAATTCTCTTCTAGAATTAAAAAAAAGTCTTTCTCAGATTGATCTGGATTCCTCCTGTCGTCTTCCTGGAAATTGAAAATTGTTTTATCAAGAGAATTTTATAAAAGTCAGAATAGATGCAAAGGAGCAGTAGTAAGTGAATATTCTACATGATTTTTGCAGATTTCTATGAAATTGAACTTTTTTCAAGAAGAGAATCATCTAAAGACTGGAATAAACAATAAACCAAAGGCACAATATCTGCTGAATATTTTCAAGGAGGCAGAACTTCTCAACCAAATTCTAATCATTTTTATTTGGTTACCAAAGAAAGATTAAGTCTAGTATTATAAGAGAGAATATTATAATCTTTCTATTATCTATTTCAAATACTTCTTATCAATTCTTTTATATGTTAAATCCTTTCAAAACATGGCTCTTCTCAACTTCCTGAATTTTCTGTATGAATTTCTGGGATAAGTAGTTACTATTTATATTTGGACTGAAATTTCCTAAAAAAATTGTTCAAATAATTGTTTGCATTGCTTACATTTGAATTGAAATCTTTTTAAAATTGCTCAAATAATTGTTTGTATTTAGATTGAAATTTCTTTAAAATTGCTCAAATAATTGTTTATATTCAAACTATTAGAGATAGTATAGAAGATAAGGAAAGAGAATATAGATTAGGCTGTATTATGGACAATTTTGTCCAACACCCCAAGATGCTACAAAACCCAAATATTAATCTATGAACTTGAGTCATATTCTTAAACAACCATGTTTGATCTAGACTCTCATATGCATAGCATCCAACTTGTTCAGAAATCTTTATACTAACAGCTATATACAAATGTTTTCTCAGATCAATAATTAAAAATGTAATCAAGCTTCATCAGAAAGCCCTTTACTAAATAAGAGAAATCATATGAGGAATTGCAACAACTAAAACAGAATATCACATGTCACTTGCATGACATTGATTCTCCACACAGCATTAAAAAAAAGGTTTGGAAGGAAACCCACATTAATACTAGAAAAAACAATGACAGTAGACTTGAGAAACCTATTTACATGAAGAACTGCTTTAAGAGAAAGATTTTATAAATTTCAATTAACAATGATACTACCTGTTGGATCAATGAATGCCAAATGCTTTCTTATAAGGAAAAGGTTAATCTCATCATTACCATTATCCTCATCTTTGTTGTTATTATCACAACATTTCAGCCATTGTTATGGTATCTTAGTAAGATTATCCCACTAAATAATCACCCAGTGGATTAAAGCATTTGTTGATTTGTAAATTTGGAGACAGTAATTCAGAGTTCAATTTCTTGGTTGGGTAAATTCAGTAGAGACAAGTAACTGAATAATATTCACAAGGGAAAGGTGGACAATTTATATAAGTATGTTAATGTATCTGGTTCACCAACAGCTGGACATTTGATTAAAAATAAATCAACAGTGGTCTTAGTCTTATGTTCTCAGTGCTGAGTAAGCCTAATACCAATTATCACTTGGTTTTGGAATCGGTATACATTAGAATGCATGGTTGTTTGCAAAAGGATGAGCCCAAATTACAAATTACAAATCGGAGATACCAAAATCAAACAAATACAAAAATTTAAATATCTGAGAAGTGTTTTAACAGGGGACAGAAAGTGCAACACTCAGATCCAAAAATGTATTGGAATGGCCAAAATGCATTCCAAAAGCTAATCAGAATATTAAGAGACAGAAAAATTTTGTTAGAAAGAAAGAAAAGCATACTGAACTGTTATGTAATATCTGTTCTCCTATAAGTAAACTAGTGCAAAAACTTATCAGTGTTTGATTTGAATATTTTGAGTATATTATCTTTCACAGTGTATAATGCTAATTATTCTGAAACATTGTTTTCATCATGATCAACCTCAATTGTTCTTCAATTCATGAATGTGATATATTATTCAGTGAGATATCTCCAGCATACACTTGTTCAAACTACTTTTGACATGTGTGAGCATTTGCAGTACCTTCTCCATAAATTGCTCAAGTTGTTTTTTTATTTAAGCTACATTTTTAACATTATTAAAATTTAAAATTTCTTCTAAAAATATAGCTTTTTTTCTTCAAAAATTAGAATTAATTTAAAAAAATATGCTAATTTTAAATGCATACAGATATGAAAATTATTGCAATACAGTCTGTAATATTATTGTAGTAAAGACTAGCCCAGTGGATAAAAGTGTTTGTGGAAGTAATCCAGTGACTTGACCCAAACTGTTGTGAGTTCAATATCTGACCACAGCAGAGATGAACAAAAACTTGGAGAGTTGAATTACTAAAGGGAATTAACTGAAACTAAGATATTCAGAAAAGGCATGGAACGTGAAACTAGAACAATCTACCCAGGTGGATGAAATAAAGGGTTTGATTCAAAATTCCATCATACATCCACCTGAAGAAGCCCAGAGTATACAACATTGAGAATATGACAATAAAGATGAGGACAACAGTCTGAACAAGGTAAATAGTGTAAATAGTTACAATACCTCGTCTCAGAAATAGAGACAGATCCTGAAGAAGGCCTGAGTGTACAATGGCTGAAACGTTGTGAATATGACAATAAAAATGAGGAGAACAATCTGAACAATATAAATAGTGTAAATAAACTAAATAAGATCACAAAACTAGATCACTCATATATCAAATTATTGTTTATTCAATTCTGGATTTGGATCAATTAAAACAGCAAAGGTGGAATGTATGGCTTTGGTGGTTTTTCCCTGAAAGTGGATTCTTCATATTGCACAGATGTAAGAGACTTTCTTTCTCTTCCTTCTCATGTAGCATATTTATTTATCTACCTGTTATCTAGTTTGCCTTATGCCTACAAATCCTAAGCATAACTGGGACAACCACTTATTTGCAGGTTAGAGACAGCCCCTGATATCTTGTGATGGTGCAGATCGATATCTGGTGGCTAGAGCCAGATTATCACCTTTTGGGTCCCCTAGGCTAATAAAATTATGCCCACCACCTCAGACATCTTAAATATTTTTTACTCATGACATATATTAGAAATATTTACATAGCTGGAAGTGAACTTATTGCAAATTCTTTAAATAAACTATCATCCTGGGTATGATGATGAACTACATCCGACAGCAAGGCCACTGATCAGGAGATTAGAAGTTTTGAGGAGTGTGGAACCACCTCTTAATTGCTGTTGTCCCTAGGTTCACCCTAACTGGGGGTGGTAGCACCTGTTAGGGTCCCAGCTATGGGCAAATAGTGAATTGCAAGCAAAAATTAACAGAACATTTTTATAAAATGACCAACAATACATTTTTTATAGCAAAATGATTATCAATGCAACACTAAAATAAAATACATTTTTATAGTAAAATTACCAACAATACATTTTATGATCTACAAAATATATATATCTAAAAAACATACATTTACTCTGAAAGTATAAAATTATGTACAAAATATCTGTAGTTGAAAGCATAAATTTATGTACAAAATATTTAGATTTTGGCATAAAATAACCCATGGAGGTGTTGATATGTCACCAAACAAAATCAAACAATCGACATGAAAGAATTCTTTCTTGATATTAGTCTATATAATATCTTACAATTTCTTAAGGAAATCAAACTGTATTCCAAAATATTAGGTTGGTGCAAAAATAATGGCATTTTCTAACATATGTTACTATGTGAGAAAACGACATTATTTTTGCACCAACCTAATATAACCTCGACAAAACCTGCAGCATAAAACACACATATCACTGCCTCTCATAATCATGTTAACACAAACATGTATATGCACTGAAAGCAGAATAGCATATTGTATTTTTATTAGTTCAAAACTCCCAAGAAAATTAAATTTCAGCACTAAATGACCCATATGGAGTCAATATACCATTAATGACCCATATGGAGTCAATATACCATAAACAAACAAATCAATCAATCCTAAAAAAAAAGAAAACCTCTAGTATATGCTGCATGCCAACAGCCATTCACCATAAAACACATACTGATAAACTGCTGTAATATGGGACATTTAGGGTGTCCCTGAAAGGTCAATACAGGACAGGGGGCAAAATTATCCAATATGAGACATAGACAGTATATAAGGGATATCTAACAACCCTATTCTACTTACATGTGCTCACCATTTTTGTTCTTACAGCTGTTGCAGGTCTTCAAGTTGATATTTTATCTGGTAAATAACCTGTGGTGGGAGATAAAAAAGTTTGGGGAATAAACATGCCTGCAATAAGATGGAGTGTCAAAAGGACATTTTTTTCCCATGACACCATTTTGTTTTTTAACTCCTGTCACTCTTCAGCCATGTTTATTGTTTTAAAAAAGTGATGATTAGAACTGGAATAAAACCTAAACACGACATCAGAAACACCAAACTAGAAAAGAAGAAGTGATTATGTCCAGGCTCCATATTTGAATTACTACCATAATGCATTCATATATCCTAAAAAAAGAAGATCCTCTGGTATGTGTGGCATGCCAAGAGCCATTCACCATAAAAGACATACTGATAAACTGCAGCAATTTTAATTTAGTCACATCCAGACAACAAACTTAAAAGTACTTTTTTAAAATACTGATTCACTTTACATATTCCAGTTTCTAAGGGAAATTAAACAGACTTCAAAAAAATAATTTAAAAAAATATAATCATAACTCTTAGCAGTTTTAATATTGTAGGGAAGTTATAACTCTGAGTAAATAATTATAAAACCACTAGCATTTATATATACATAAATACTCATAATATTGAGAAGCAGCAAGATGTGAAAACAACAAAATGAATATTATTTATTATCTGGTTGTTATGTGATGTTGGAGACACAAGAGAAATTAGTGAGTGAAATTGTGAGTGAAATTGTGAGTTTAGGGTCAAATGTAAATCAAATATGGATCAGAATCTGACAGGAGGATAAGTTAAAGAATAAGTAAAGTGTATACAGTCTTTCATTTACTTTTCATTAAAGATATGTGTAATGAGTGCCCAGGTAATTTAGTTGGAAAATAAATGTCTGAGGTTTTCTTACCTTGAATTTTTGTCAAATGCTAAAAGATAAATGTTACTATTACTATAATAGTGAGAATGTTATGTTTTTGTGTGTGTAGAGGAGAAAAGTGGGGTCAGTTCTCATTGGTTTAGAATGAGTGAATTAAGACAATTATTATTGTTTTTGAGACTATAATTAATTTCACTATTAAATGATCCACTGGGTCGATATGCCATGAAACAAACAAAAAAAATAAACATTAAATAAACTAGAATAGCTATCTTTTGTTTATCAATAAAAATATTCTTTAAGAATATTTTTATACCATTCGTTTACTGTTTATTGCAAACTAAATTATCACATATTTCAACACAACTGTAGTAAAAGAAAAACATATTTTTTATAACCAGCATTATAACAATAAAGCAATCAAAATAAATGAGTTTGTCATATTGATATCATTTCAGTTTATTAAACTATTTAGAAGTTATAACATCTAGAAAATTAAAATCCTGGTTTTATAAAAAATTCTAAGATTTAAACATTCTGAACTAAAATTAAACATGCTATCTACTTGAAACACAATGACAAAAACTAAAACTGCAAAGTCAAATAACTATGAGTTTGTCATATTGATATAATTTCACTTTAGATGTTATAACATCTAGAAAATTAAAATCATTGCTTTATAAAAGCTTAACAAGCCCTAGACTTCAGCCTATACTTGCATAAAGGATAATCTGGTCTTAGGACCTAAGCTGCAACCTATACTAGCCTAAAAGATAATCCAACCCTGCTCATGATTAGATCATCTTCCAAGTTAAATTACTAATGCACCTGATTTCTTTGATGCTCTAAGTGCAAAGTCTATTTTTGTATCAACGGTAGAGGGCCCAATACATTTTAGGGTCATCACAGATAAACTTCTCTTCAGTTTTATCTGGTATTTCCTAATGTGAATTATGTACTACACAGTGAAAAGCAATCTTTTTGAATGGATTTAGTTAAAACTAAACACTTCTAATGCCATCTAATGTGAAAAGAAAAACAGAACAAATTTTTGGGGTATCCAATACATGAATGATGTTAAAGTAATCATATGACAGTAAAACGTTGTAAATTTTATGTTTATGTTTGTTTAGGAATATTGTAGGTGTTTATATCTTTCAAGTATCATAAAAATTTACCATTCTTCTGGCATCTTGGAAGATAAGTCCTTTGGTCTGGTTTCAAGAACTGTCTTATTCTCTTAAGATAACAAGTATCATTTTGTTGATTAGACCCCAGAGATCAAATCTGTCAGTTTTCAGTCCAGAGCTTTCACCATAGAGTGATACCTGTAAAAGCTTGTCTGATAATGTGGGTGTGACCTGCAGTGTTAGTTTTATATATAAATTTCCTTTGCTTTTTTTTTTTAAATTTATTTTTGTTCTTTCACTTTCCATCCTTGAAAGATTCCACGAGTATTATGTTCAGTAGTTTGTATACATGTAAAGTGCCATCAAGTGTACAAAACATAAATATGCCAATGAGGAGAAACAGAAGCCTTTTGTAAAGGTTTTTCTGAAAGGTAATGCATTTTTACAGGAAGGTAGCATAAGTCTTTGGACCAATTTTTCTTTACCTGGCCAAGTTCTAAAAATAGACATTTCCTTTACCCTTAAACTTCTTCTTAAACTAACAATGATACTCAGTATTGTTTAGACCAAGTTCTTACCCTTTTTACTCCTGTGTATTAAACTGTCAGTTCTTTGAGAAATTTATATTTGCCTTAAAAGTGGTTTAGCAAAATTATAACTAGCCAAATCACTGTCTTACAAACATTTCTCTTAATAATAATTTAAAAATAATTCAGCCAACAATGTTATTCTATTTATGGTAATTAGATTTTTGATGATTGCCTTTCTTGGAGTTCATCGTTTGTGCATGTGAAAAATGGCACTTTTATCACAGTCAATAAACTACATCCAGCAGCAAGGCCTCGGATCAGGAGATTAGAGGTTTTGAGGAGCATAGAATCACCTCTTAATTGCTGTTGTTCACAGGTCCACACTGACCTAGGGTTCCAGCTAGGGGAAAATAGTTATTGTAGCATAAACAAAACACCTCCTAGTAACACAAATGAACTAGGCAAGATGCCTTAAATAAAGAACTCAAAGTGAGTCAATGGATGCCTGTTGGAGTCAGTCGAGGAGAAAGAATTAATGATGTCATAGCAAGTAACCTAAGCAAGACATAATATTATAACTGCTAATAGCGAGTTATAACAGTGGAAATAAGGTATTGAAACTCATATGAAGTAGTAAAAAGTACTTTTTGCTTCAGTGCTCATAATAGTGATAACAAGAAATTAGAAGCCTGGTTAATTTTTTTTCTCTTTGGTGTGTATAAATAAGAAAAAAAAGAGAAAAAAGAAAAAAAAAAACAGGTATTCTTTAAATATGGAAGAATTATTAGCCAAATGGTAAAAATACAACAGTAACAACAGCAGTTGCTGGAACTCCAGAAACAACAACAGAATTTAATTGAAATAATATGGAAGAAAATGGAAAAATTCCCCAAGTTATTTCACTCCCAATGCAGTAGCAAATGTAATAACTGAATTCACATACAATTCAGATGATGGAATTACCTTTTCCTTCTTATTTTCAATTTTTATGAAGAAATTTTCAGAGAAGAATTCTGCGATTGGGAAGGCAAGAAGAAAACTAGACTTTTGTTGAGAAAGTCAGAACCAGTAGAACATGAAAAATACTGTAATTTTGTACTTCCGAAAAAAAAAAATGTAGAAATTTGCTTTGAAGAAACAGTAAATATTCTGATTACAATTATTAGTTATTCAATGCACGTTTGTTATTCAATACTTGTTGAAAGTGTATGAATTTGATGAAAAAAGAAGACCAAGATTTTGTCACATATGCATGGAGTGTGAAAGATTCAAATTAAATGAACTGATCCTGGATATTTTTAAAGGGTTAATTTTCATTCAAGGGTTAATGGTGAAAAAAGAGGCGGAAATGTGTGCTAGAATTCTATCAAAACTTGAAGAAAATCAAAAACTAACACTACAAGAAATATTGGATGAATATCTGAGAATCCTAAATCTGTGTTGTAATTTGGAAGAAATTGAATAAAAAAGAATGCACATACATAGAAGCTAAAAAAAAATGTGGAAAAAGAAAATGAATCCATATTTCAGATGTAGAAGGTTACATCTCAGGTGACTGTCCTTTTAAAAGTTCAAAGTGCTACAAGTGTGAAAGAGTAGGACATAAAAAGTGACAGTGTAAAACTAAAGCAAAGAAAAGTTCTCACAGAAAAAAAATTTGTACACAACATTGCAGTGAAAAAATAATTACAGAAAATCAAAGAAATTTTGTGTATGTGAAAATTAATAATGTAGATGTAAAAATGCAACTGGATACCGGTTGTGATATTAGAATAATCAACAAAGCCACATAGAAAGCAAACAGAAAACTTATATTAAAAACAACTTTGAAAATCGCATGTGGCATGTCAGATCAGGAATTATTTTTTATTGGTGAAATGACTTGTAACATTATGTGTTAAAAAATACTACAAACTTATTCAGTACTGACTGGATGGAATTATTTGAGTTGTGGCAGAAAGTTTAAAACCATTTCTGATTATTGTATGTTGTAAGGATGTATATATACTCAAGGTAGACCACAAAGGTCTTTGTTTGATATGCAAAGGAAGGCTTCTGATTGGTTATAAAAAGGTTCTCCTTCTTAAATTGATAATTTTTTAGATATGATAAATGCATTTCAGTCATTTGTTAATTATCTGTTGAGGTATGAAACTTTAAACTAATTGAGGGCTTAAAGTGATTCAAGGTATTATTTGGTGAAAATATGTTGTTATTGAAATATTTTTTATTAATGTTAGTACATTGTACTATTTTAGTTTGAAAACAATATATGTCTTAATTTTATTAACTGTAAAGTAAAGATCTTAGAAAGCAAATAAGTAAGTAAATTTGGTTTGTTGCTGAAAAATTGATTTGCATAAATTGTTCTAAAAAAAGGAATTGAAATTCCTTTGTTAAAGAAAAAAATTTCTTTTCATGAGCAGTTGTTTTCTCAGAAAAAAGGGATTTATAGTTTAAAGAACTGCTAATCTGCCTGGATAGTTTCAGGTGCACAATGGAAATTTGGAACAATTAGTATATTGTAAAAATATATAACAGAAGACAGTTATGGAAGAAAGGTTTATTCTCCCATTTATATCTCCTCCATTATGGACATTATTATATCCATGATATAATAACACTGTAGTTCACAGACAGAATGGTATGGATGAAAGGAAAAGGAATGATAAACATACTTTGTTTTCATAGAGACTTTTATATCACGAAGACATACACAAAACTATATATACATGTGTCCCATGCAAAGAAAAATATATCTACGTGGCAAAGCATAGTGTAAAGAGAAAAGGATGGGTTTTACATATAATATGTAGATTCTTCTGTGGTTTATAGAGAAGCTATGTTTAGAACTCCAGATTCAAATGGGCTAGATTCATCTATGTCCCAGGTGAGGACATTCTATGAAGGGCAAATGGCAATTCTTGGGTTTTCCCCAAATTGAGGATGGTGAGCCAGAGTTTCTTTCTATATCTGGGAAAGTTATAATCCCAAAGGGAAAGAGGACCATGGACTTGTAAACTGTATCATTAGCTGGAAGAGACAGATTTATTTATCCTGTTTCATTTAATTTATTTATTTACTTTGTTGGGTTAGTCTACCCAGATTTTAGGAGGAAAATAAAATACAACATTTTCTGCAACATGAAGAAATGATCTTTACAGAAAAGGAAGAAGACCAAGCTAAATATGACAGTAACATATATACAGCCAGATACATGTATTTATACAGCCAGATACATGTATTTATACAGCCAGATACATGTATTTACATATTAAAAATCAATGTTCTTTGTTGTGGCCATGAAGAGGCCAATAGTTTGAGTGTTCGATTTGTCACAAGTGAGTCTATAAAGTTTCAAAGTGTTTTTGCTGCAAATGAGGAAATCAAGTGGTATGGTATGCCAATATGTCTGTGGGTCTGTGAAGCATACACTAATGAAACGTGTGTGACTGCTGACTGTGTGCAATAGCAGTTATTTTAAAACACAGTGAACAAAGAGATGGGAAACAAGACTTGCTTTCGTTGTGGTGTTGTATGTAAAAAATCATCACTGACTGATGTGTTGTCATGGTATATGTGTCTATGTTGTTGATTGAGGCTGGTCTGGTTCATTGAAAGTCTTTCACAGATCAGGTCATTGTTTCTTTCACTGTCTTTTGCTGATAGTCATTGCAGATTTGTTTGCTGTTACTGGCAAGTTGTTTTTATTGCTATAGGTCTGCTCTGAACAGCTATCTAAATTTTGCATAACCTGAGCCTTGACCTATTTTCAGATCATTTAGAGTTCAACCACATGGATATAATATCCAATCAGGTTCCAGAAACCACTTATTTAATTTTGGAGATGTGTTTGTACAGAATTGTAAAAGTTTTTCTTATGTACTGAATTTACTAAGATTTATTTGTAGGAATCTCTTACTTGTTTGTGCTTCATTTATTGGCCATAAATTATAGGAGTTTATATCTTATATTTTTGGTGCTTTAGAAATTGAAATTATCTTTGGTGCATAGAGCAACATAATCACAAGTGAAATTTAAACAAATTAATTGTGTCTGAGTTAACTTCTTAATTTCCTAATTGTCCAAATTGTTCCTAGAGAACAGTCAGTTTGTTTTGTGCCATGCGTGATACATGCTTAGGCGATCATGTATCTTTTAATACATGACTGACCAGGCAGATTTTTTCCCACAGTAGGTTGCTGTTTCTTTCTGCAGTAGACCAGTTGCCATCCAAGGCTAGAGAACCCAGTCTGTCCTGCTATTTACCCAAAGCTGGGGGTGGAAGAAGAGGATTCATACCTTTCCCAAGGATATTAGCATGTTAGTGAATGCAATAGATTTGACTGAATTTCAAACTAGGCTCTCTAATTCTTCAATCTGAGCTGCTATCCATTGCTCTGCCATGCCTCCTTTAGGGAGGATAGTGTCCGATGGGACACTATCATCTAAACTATAAATACTTCAGAAAACACTTTCTCTCTCTCATTTTCACTTTGCATTTTCAGCGGACACTATGACAATGTAGGCTCTTGCAGAAGATTGCATTTTACCCTTCATGGGGGGGGGCACTATGTTTTTCCTTGAGAAGACACCATGGATATCATGCACACACACACATGTTCATACAAACATACTTTGAAAGAAGAACTCTCTATGTTCATACATACACACACTAATTATGTCTATTGTAACTCCTTTTTGTTGTCTAATACACATATTTGTTTGTACATGTATATCAGTTTCTTGTTTTTCTGTTCTATTTTCTTTTGGTTGGACTCATCTCTAGTCTGCCATAATTTTATAGAGGGCTTTTCTATTTCAGGAGTCCCACATGTGTTCATATCACTATGCATAAAAAACCCATGGATTTACCATATTTTTTTGTCCATAATACAAGAATTTTTTTAACGGCAAAAAAGGAAGTACACATTTTCAGACATTTTTACTCAGCTTAAAAAAAAAAAACAACTCTTATTTAAAACATCAAGATTGCAAATACACTCAACGCAGTAGGAATTTAGGTAATAATTACACCAGTAAAAATGGCACAAGTGGAAAAAAATATCCATCTGATGTTGTAGTTGATCTTATAATCCAGTTTGTATCCATGGATCCTTGGAAGCAAATCTTCTCTTTTCCTTTATTAATTAATATGACTTCCATGATGGGGTTGTGGTAGAAGAGCCACTGAAATCAATGGTGTGTACTTCACTGTTCCCAGACAACTGAACCAGAAGTAAATAAACAAACAACAACTGTCCTCTAATTAGAAATTTAACTTTAAATAGCTTAAAATTAAACAGTTATTCAAGCTGTTTAAAGAATCTGTTTTTCACTTGTGCCATTATTACCATTCATCAGCACAATAGATAATAAAACATGAAGTAAGCAGGTATCAATAACAATTGTTTATAAAAGGTATTTGATATGTCGGCCATATTTGTTCTTTGGGAATCAGCATAATTGAACATCTTTTGTCTTGAGTTTTATTCAAAAGATAAAGTTTGTTTATGTTTTGACTTCCATGTTTTTTATAAAGTATTCTCACTTCATAATGAAAGACAATATTTTTTATTTTCATAGTTCATTA
The DNA here is from genome assembly GCA_963932145.1 of Acanthosepion lycidas. Taxonomy (NCBI): domain Eukaryota; kingdom Metazoa; phylum Mollusca; class Cephalopoda; order Sepiida; family Sepiidae; genus Acanthosepion; species Acanthosepion lycidas. The sequence goes on from OZ010615.1 coordinate 51,652,563, forward strand.
ATATATAGAAATATAGTAAAGTCATATCAAACAGAAAAGAATGATAGATTAAACCCAGGACTGGATTAAGATGAAGAGAGGCCATAGACTATTCCACTTGCAAGGCCCCTCCAAATACTCCATTCTCGCGAGTAGAGAAATATAGAAGAGTGTTAAATTAAACAATTTCAGTAAAGCTGAGGATGATGACAGGTATTTAAAATTACTGAAAGGTTATTTAATGTCTGCAGTGCATTATGACAACATGTGTAAGAAAAGCCTATGACAGTATCAAAAATATTATACACCTTGGTTGTAAGCCCTCTAGATTTTGAGGCCCTAGGCTTCAACCTGCTAAGCCTATAGGTAAATCCAGCACTGATTAAACTTTATTACTAGGTATGTCTACTTAGCACCATTCCCTCAAAATAAATTTCAAAAATGGAAATTAGAAGAAACATGCAGTTTATTCCTATTCTTTTAAATATCATTTAAAATTAAATATTTTATTGAAATATATGTATAACATTTTTCAAAAGAATTTACATAGTGATGGCTGTAGGGGTCATATACTTAAATCATATTTATACACATGAAAATATTGTAAATGGTGACAATCAGTTGACAATGAGTTGGACAAGAGAGAGAGTCCTGATTTGAGCAAATGATCTAAAATAAAGGCTTGAAGTCTGGAGATGCAATTGGCAGACTCAGTTGCTGTTAATGATCATTATTTCTGTCTCAATTGTTGATCAGGGTATATTTTGAATCAAGCCATTAAGTACAGTCATGAGTTTGAAATACATAATCTCATTTGATCAGGGCTCAAAATCATTTTCATGATAATAATTAGTTAAGATAGAGAAGGAGAAGAGGAAAAGTGAATCAGCAGGTTCTGGTGGGGTAAGTGAAGTGGGTCAGAAAGTTATCACTTGAATCAATGGGAAAGGGGAGAAACTGGTGAAGTAGCAGTGGCCTAGATAACAGCAGTGGGTGGGGCTTTGAGGTCAGCCGTTAACAGCTTAAGGGTACTTTTTACCCAAAAGTACAACTTCTTACATATCCCATGGCTGTCACTGTTGGGGAGGGTGACCACTTAAAACCCATCTATTCACCCCCCACACTCCACCACCATTTCCAATTTTAAACAAAGCCAGAAATGAGCAGAAGAGTAACCGAGGGTGTTGGGGAGTCATAATGTATGTTTTAATAAAGGAAAGTCACGAGATATAGTCATAACTTTGGCTTGAGAGTAAAAAAAAAAAAAAGTCAAAGATAAAGCAATATTTTCATTTTAAATAACTTGTATTTTTTAATAAGTAATAATTTAATAAAAATAAAATCAGTCAGTTCTTCTTATGTCGCATGTACCTTCAGGATGTCGGTGATCACTGCTCTCCACAAATTCCTATTAGCTTTAAGTAATATTTGTCACTTACTATCCCTTCCAAACCATGATAACTGAAATAAAATTATATGATGAATACAAGGTAAATACCTTTATATAATTTTTTAACTACCCAGTAATTTTTAAAATTTAAGAAAATATTCTAAACAATGTAATATTTTATTGAATTTTAGGCACTTTTAGACAAAATTACCAATAAAACCTATTTCCTGATAATGTCATTTATGGATATCCATATTTACAAAAATTGACACTTTTACGCATGCATAAAATAAATTCAAAATTCTTTTTAAAATACTGGAGATCATTGAATTGTAGTTAGCTTTCCCATTTATGATTAATAAATCCAGTTTTAATTCAATAACAATATAAGTTGACTGATGCAAATTAATACAGAATTTTAAAAGTTTATAAATTATTCTAATTAAAATTTTTAAAAAATGGAAACAATTCTTGTAAAAATTCATTATTAATCAAATAAAATTTTTTTCATAAAACAATAGTGTCTGTAATATATTTAATTCCTAAAAGCAATTAAAAGCTTTTTTAATTAAATAATGTCCTAATTTTATTGCATTTTTTATTTTATGATCCAAGGCAAGTATTTTGTAACTATGGGTGCTGCTTGACAAAAAAAAAAAAATCAATGATTTAAATTCCCCAAGGACTTCTCGTTATAACTAATATAAACATTAAATGATACAAAAAAGAATTTCTTGAAATTTCATAAAATTAAAAGAGTGTGGTGTAACAAATGTAAAAAAAAAAAACAATTTTTATCAAGATTTTCCAAAAATTTTATTCATTATTGTGAACAAGTCAAAGTTTCATTAACCATTATTCCTTTGTATGTGATTTCATTTGCTGTACAAAAAGTTTATTCTGCCACTGAAGGTGACTCTGATCTGTAAATTTGAATTTGTTTGAATTTCTGTTGTAATGGAATGTTCCACTCTACCTTGCCTATTATGGACTGACTATATCAGTAAATATATATAGTGTGCACAAGACATACCTGAGACAGAAAGTGCTAGCCTGCTAACTGATTCCCTGTCTTTCAGTAGTGTATTCTTTTTTAAAATAAACCTCTTTCTTTTATCTATGCCTACATTGCTGTTCCTTTCATTCGAGTACAACCTTTGTCTGTTTGTAACCTCTTTAAGGATACAACAGTTTTATAGTTGTGTTGTCATATCCTGCATCCTGCTATGGTAACAGAAAACAACTTTGAGGGAAATTAACAATAAAGATACTGCAACTGAGAGGTCTTGAAAAAAGATTACAGTGAAAAGGGAAGTAATAATACAGAGTGCTAAAGGTTAAAATCTGACAATTATATGATTTTTGCAAGAATTTTCAAATCATTGTATTTTTCACTGCAAAAAAATGCACCAATTTCCTGTGCGGTCCACTGTTGATGCCAAAAAACAAGATTTTCAATGAAAATTTCCAAGGTTCCAAAAAGGATTAAAAAAGTTTTTTTACATGGAAATATCCTTTGATATTTCATCTTAGTAATAAGACAAAGGTTTTGACAATAAAATTTTATTTTTATTGTTTTATGCATTTTTTTCATCATGTTTAGTGAATCATTGGAGGTACCTAATTTTATCTCTACTGTAATTAAACCCATTTGAAAAAAATAAAGAAGTTATATCACAGATCTTTGTCTAGATAAACTTACAACAGCTTTTGAGATCAGAATATCTCAATTTTTGCACTGCTTACATGTGAATAAGTGAAAAAAATGACAATATAATCAGCCAACTTTTCCTTCAGCAATAGTTAACAAATATTTCAACCAGTTATTTTTTTTTTTTAAATTGGTTTCACTCCATGTAAGACAGTAAAGTCACTAAGACACAAGGGGTATGGGTTGTGGAGGAATTAGGAACAGAAACATTAATAATGAGCAGGAAGAGAAAAGTGTTATCAGGAGGACAGTAGATAGCAATTGATATTGCATTTAAATTTTTGCAGATTAAAGTTGGCTGGAAAGCATGGAGCTGGAAGGGAGTTCCACAAGTGAAAAGTGCGAGAGAAGAAACTGTTGGCATTGAATTTATGGTTACATCTAGACAGCTCAACTGTAAATTGATGAGATCTTGACACCAGTCTAGTGCTGCGCTTAAATTCAAATTAGCTTCACTAGATGAAACATGACGTTGTATAAAATGGGTTGACATAACAGAGAAAAACCTTGAACTTGGCTCCTTCTTCTAATAGTGTAACTATGGTCAATATACTCTGTGATGTGGTGAGAACATTGATAGAACTCAATGAAGTTTTGTTAAACAGATTGACCTCCTTGGGAAAAAGCTGAACAAAATAAATTTACGTTTTGACAATAATGGCTGACATCATAATATATCAAACAGTCCTGGTCGATTGCTTAATACAATTTTAAATTTGATTATGTTCAGTCATGTATCCCCATGTTCCTGTTCCTTCTAGAAGAACCAGGAAAACTAAATTGTCAGTGGATTACAGTAATTAGTACTGCTGGCTCAATTCTGAAAGGTCACTTGTTATATATTTTCGATAGAACGATAGGTTTTCATTTTGTAGTAAACTGTTGAGACACAAATGTCCATTATTTCTGCTTCACAGGCTGATCAGTCAAAGGTGTGGAGAAAATTACTCCAGCTAGTGAATGAATCAATTATACATACTCTGGTGAATACATACATACATACATACATATATATATATATATATATATATATAGATGTACATACATACATATATGCAGACACACATATATATATTAGGTTGGTGCAAAAATAATATCGTTTTTTGACGTTAAAAAATACGTCAAAAAACGATATTATTTTTGCACCAACCTAATATATACATACCCTCATATACCTATGTTTGTAGTGCAACTTGCAGTTTCAAGATTTTTCATAGTTGTCAGACACAAACTGATCCATATCCACACTTATACCTATATATAAACATATATATATATATATGCATACATGCACACATACATATGTATATATATACAAATATACATACACAAATATATACATAAATATATACATATAGTGTTTTCTTTTTTGGACACAGAGTGTGTAGAAACTGTCCAAATGTACTATAATTCTGAGCACTTTCAGTTATACGTTTAGACATTATCAAGGATGATTTTATTTATTTAGTTTAATTGAGTGTGCGTATCATGTATATGGTTTTAGTGTTATAGAGATGTTTTATTTTCTGCACACTTAGCACATTGTGTTCGTGTTTGTAATTAATATTAAGTGTTATTAAGTGCCAACACTTAATAATATTAACCACAAAAAAAAGAAAACACATGTTCGAACTCAAGAAAAATTGAAAAAAAAGCTTAATCATAGTACCTTGTTTGCCGTTTTTAATGAAACATGCATATATATATATATATATATATATATATATATATATATATATATATATATATATATATACATGACATATCATCCAATAAAAACAAATACAAAATACAAATTTCAAATACATATAATCTCAATTTCTGACTAATCAGAGCATTTCCTTCTTCTTTTCTGGCCTGTGTGGCCCCATTTTGGATGCATATAAATGAGAATATCATTTTTGCTATCTACTATGCATCATTAAAATTTGCTCGTACCTACACTGACATGGATCACATTTCACAAAACCTGACACACCAATCATTACAGTAGTTTTTTTATTTATATATTTATTTATTGGTTCTTTAGCATAAAAGGCTGGATTTCAAATGTATTAAATATGACAAAATTGTGCTAAAGTTAAATAATAAAAGTAATTCTTTATTTGATCGATTCATTTTTACAGCTTGCTAACCTTTTGCAGGTTATTTTAAAGCCAGAAAATATATTTCTAGATTGCATGAGTTTTTGGGAGATAATAAGGATTTATTGATACAAATCCTACTATTTGACCCATAACTGGGGGGACATGTATTCATACTTTTCCTAAAGGTATTTACTTATAAGTGAATATAAGGAACATGACTGGAATTAGATCTCTGCTGTCCAATTTCCAATTTTGATCCATTGCACCATCTACACACCCAAGCTTACAGCACATGGTATTCTCAAGTATTTACCCACCTAAGTGCTGACCAGGCTTGAACTGGTTAACTTTGGTGATCGTATGAGAACCAGTGTTTTAGTATGATATGTTCATAAGACTAGTATGTCAAAGACATTATAATACATGATGTCAAAAGCGTATAAAACAACCTATTCACTTATGAAGGGATTTCTTAGGAGATGATTTCATAGGGATTTTATAGAAGATGATTTTCTACGCAATTTTATTAACTTGATTGTTTACAAAAGTAGTGCCTCATAACCTCAATAAACAATCTTTCCTTTATGGGTTTTGTCCAAAATCTGATTGATCCTTCAGTAGCTTACATTGGACTTAAATTTATTAAAGTGATTTACCAAAATGATTATGCCAAATTTATGTCACACATCACAATGACAACTATCAGAGGCCTACTATGAAGGGGGTAGGGACCCCCCTTCATAGTAGGCATCATCATCTGGCACAGGAGTTAACCTTTAACCAAATAGAATTTACTGAGACATGATTCTGTTCTGTAAGAAGAGCTATGTTTCTCCTTATTTTAGATGGGAGAAGTTGTTAGCCCCAGGGATTTCAACGCTGTGGCAGCACCTTCCCTCATTGCAGTAAAAGAGGTGGAGTCAATATATTACTGATGCCAGCATGACAATGATTGCAGAGGTTAAACCAACAATTATTGTTCTTGTCACACATGCCTACACTTGTATGCACTCCCCACATTAAAACAACCTTGTGTCACATCCACCCTTGGTGGGGAGGCCGGGTAAATATACCTGGTGTCTGATAAACTTAAGATTGCTAAAGCCAAGTTTTTGCAGAGGATGGATAGGAGTATCATGTTACAACATTCATTTATCTGCTCTTGACTTAGCAGTAATTTATGCACAGATCAAACTGTAAGAAATGCGTCATATGACATTCTGATGAGATGCATGAAATTAAGTCACCTTGCCTGTTGGAGTCAATTTCATTATAATGACATCACAGCTAAAAAGACCTCTTATTTTTTTTTTTTCCTGGTACGGCTAAATAAAATCAATGATGCAATGTACGGCCAAATCAACTCACTTGTAAGACATTAATTCACCTCTTTTTTCATATCTGCTAATGTATATCTGTTTCATTACCTTAAAAAATTATTTTCCCATTTATGTCCTGTAAATATGTAAAGTGTTTTCTCTCGTATATATATATGTCCTTACTGTATTTACCCATGAACAGTTTTAATATAACACAGCTATTATAATGGTATATTAGGATAGAATTTATCAAATAATTCCAATGTGCACATCATTCTTCTGTCAAAAAATACTGAGTTTGAGGTGATGGTTCTCAACTCTCAAAACTCAGTGGAAAATTAAGAGTATATTAGTCAATATATATATATATATATATATATATATATATATATGCACACATATACATATATACACATATACATACATAAATATATACATAAATATATAAATATATGCATACATACACATATATATATACATACATACATATATACATGTACACACATACATATATACATACACATGTACATGCAGATATACACACATACATGTTTCTAATGAAGACTATTGAACCCTAAACTCTGTTTCCAAATATTATATCCTGTATTCAAGGAAAAATTATATTAACTTAGATTTAATATGAGCTTACCACCAAGTAATGGTGGAGCCAGGTGATACTCCTAAAATTAGTTTCAATCCACAATAGAAATGACTGCAAAATACTTTCCGCTCCCCAGTTTATAGGCAAAAGTACACAAATGCATGCTGAGATTTCTTCCTAGCCAATAAAATAGGTTGGTTCTCATTTTCATCTGACTCAGTCCTGGTCTGTTTTGTCTTCAAGTCAGAATGCTATGTTTGCTTGTCCAAACTTGCTCTTATGTGTCAGCTCCAATTCTTAGTTTGGGAACTTTTTGCCATATTGCTGTTGATTTGTCTTGCATATATTGTTTGTTTGCTTTATATGATTATTTTTGCCCTGTTCTTTTCTTTTCTTTTTCTTGTAATTGTCTATTGCAAGCTTTGTCAAATCTGTTTGTTGAGCAGTTCAGCCATTCATTTATTTTACATTTAACCATGGCTATTCCTTCCATATTTATTGTTACCATATTCCAACTTTTTGAATTCCTTTATGCCATTTGTATTGAGAAATGCAGGTATTTTGTAAGACTTAGTGTCCAAGTGTCTGTTGAGGAAGTTTGGATAGCAAGTTCCACACCACTAGGATATTTACAGTATATTTGCTTAGTTTTTGTCAAATCCAAACAGTAGAGCATCCTATAAAGCAGAGGTTTTAAACAATGACCCAAAATGGCCATTACCTGCTGAGGAAGAGGCACAGTGGGCTAAAAGCTGCCTCATTACCAGGGTCTTACCAATGGTGATGTCATTAACTCCTCTGGGAGTGGGGGAGACACTGATAGAAACTCATTTTCTTGCATTAAAATTAGTTTCCATCACATACTCAGAGGGAAATTTATTATCAAGAGTGTTAAATTTTTCAGCCATATAAATTACAGTTATCGTTGTCCAATGCTATATTTCTTACTCAATTTATTTCTGACCAAAATTAAATTGAGTAAGAAATATAATATTGGAAAGCTATAATGGTAATCTATATCACTGATTATAGGGGCACATGGCCGAGTGGCTAGAACATTACTTTCTTACCATGAAACCTGGTTTTGAATCTCACCCTGATCCATCTGTCAGGAAAGTGAATGCTTGATATTATCAGTCTAGAGAAGGTGATACACTTTTAGAAAGTGCCTGAAATCCATAACACAAGTTGACCCAAGCCTTGTGAGTGAATTTGAGTAGACGGAACTATTTGGGAGCTGTTGATTGTTGCACTAGCATGAAGTCACAAGTCATTGTAACTGAGATTTTGACCTTATTCAGACTGTTGATCTCACCAGACAATTCAGTCTATCTTATAAACTGTAATTAAGAATGGCTCAATAGTTGCAGTTGCAGTATAAACTACAGGTGGGCTGAACAAACACAAATATACCTGAGTAGGCATTTGCTAACAGTGATTGGTTTACCTTACTAATAGACAGGTATACTCAGATACGAGCAGCCAGCCATTATTCATGGCTGACTTGCTGCTGTTTAAAATGAATGGGAATATCATTAGTAAATTGAATATATGAGTAAAAATATAAACAAAAATGTGATTTTTTTTTCCTACTAAATTTGAACTATATATAAATAAGTGGCAAATTCTGTCTGTCAATCTATGTGTCAGAAACCGCTCTAACTTGGGCCATACTTGCTCTACATAGACATATTATACCTTTTTTTGGAATCAGGATGATCCCAAGATTGAAAATTTGCCCTTCATCTGGTTCTTGAACATCCAGCATTGTGATTTGTCTCAGAATAAGGAAGGAACTGTTAAAAATTCAAATTTTAAAATAAAAAAAAAATTAGTGATTTCAAAAGTTTTAATTTATATTGAGTTTAAAGAACTTTGTGAATTCAAACATTTTTGTTTTAAATTCAGTTTAAAATATCTCCAAAACTTTGTGAGTTGATGAAATCAATTTTATTTCTTCAAAATGCCAAGGAATCAGAATTAAAATGAGAGGTTTCGTGACATGAGGTTTTGAAGTTCCACAGAGTTTGTGATTTGAAGAACTCAATTTTTGGCCTGATTTGGAATTTCAGCCCAAATCAGAGTTTCATCTCAAATCGATCTTTTGACCAGAACTGGACTTATAGCCCAAATCAGAGTTTAAGTGAGGTTTTGAAGTTCCAGAGAGTGAATTGAGGAATTCAAAATTGTTTCTTCAAAATTATCATTACTGTTTTCTATGCTAGATCAGAAGTCCATTTAGTTCTGGGCAGGAGGCCTAATTAGCCCTCCACAGCAGATAGCTTAAAAGTGCACACAGGGTGCGGCTTTTAAGCTAGTGTTAAATAAAGTTCTACTCACTTTCATTTGATCGCAAACAGAGTAAAATGAATCTTCTGTGACAACACCAGGATATCGTAGGTTGTTTGTTTTGCACAATTTACTCAGTGGGTTAGCGAGTGCATTTGTATAGAATAAGTGAGCAACAAATTTATCAAATTTATTAAAATGTGATGAAAATATTGGTTCCTAAAATTTCTCCCTGTTAGCCACTGAAAGATAGTCTGTGGGTCACATTTGGCCCATGGGTGGCACATTTGAGATCCCTGCTATAAAGCTGGTATCCAAAATTAGACTTTTAGAACATTAAATCATGATCATAAGAAACTCTCTTTTTATGTGCTATGTCCCTTCAGAGTGTTATCGATCATGGCTCTCCACAATTCCTTGTCCTTTTTAGCTCTTAATAACTTTTGTCTTTTTTCTATCTCTCCCAAACCCGGCTCCACCATCCATTCACTCAAGCTCACCAGTTAGGTTACACATTGCTTTCCATTGTCTCTCTTACCTTTGATCTTTTCCTGTCTGTATCACATTTTCCAAGCCCTCTTTCCTGTCCCACAAATTTTAACCATCTCCTTCTGTTGTTAAGCATGAGTGTTTTTTTTTTGTTGCCATTGTCTCTAGAGCACAGTTGTTTCTCACATGCTTGGTCCATGGTATTCTCAGCATCCTTCTGTAGAGCCACATTTCTGTTGCTTTCAGTTTTTTCTTCATCTGTGAGGAGATTGTCCAGTATTCACTGCTATATAGGAGGACTGATATTACATAGAAGTTCAATACTCTTTTCTTCTCGTTTCTCTTGCTTCAAGTCTCTTCTTCATCTGTGAGGAGATTGTCCAGTAGTCACTGCCATATAGGAGGACTGATATGACATAACAGTTCAGTACTCTTTTCTTTGTTTCTTTTGCTTCAAGTCTCTTCTTCATCTGTGAGGAGATTGTCCAGCATTCACTGCCATATAGGAGGATTGATATTACATAACAGTTCAGTACTCTTTTCTTTGTTTCTCTTGCTTCAAAGTCTCTTCTTCATCCGTGAGGAGATTGTCCAGCATTCACTGCCATATAAGATGACTGATATGACATAACAGTTCAGTACTCTTTTCTTTGTTTCTTTTGCTTCAAGTCTCTTCTTCATCTGTGAGGAGATTGTCCAGCATTCACTGCCACATAGGAAGACTGATATGACATAACAGTTCAGTACTCTTTTCTTTGTTTCTAGAAATTCTCTACTACCTCCCAAAAAAACAAAAAGAAAGGAAAGAAAAGAGCATGGATGCCATTTGTAAGTCAGAATTTGTAGGAATTATTATTTTTCATGGGTGATTTATACCTAATTGCGCTGACGTCCTTCTCCTTTGACAGACATATTAAGAAATGTTAGAAATTGTGATACACAATTATCTGAGTTAACAGGAAATACTTTTCGAAATGCTAAGATGATTTGTCAGATGCCAGAGTTTTAGCATACATGCATTGCCTGATGCAAGACTCTGTTTAGTACCATTGCTGGAATTTTACAACAGTTTTTAGAGAATTCCTCAAAGGCAATTTCTTTCTTCTTAACACAACTGAAAGTTGCCAAATCTTGCTACAGTGCTTTTGGCAGGGGATTACAGATGGTCAGGTATTTTAAGCAAAGTCAGAGATTTTACACTCAGAGTCATTACAAACTCCCCTGTACAAGTCAGATAAATGGTCACCAACAGAAATTCATGATCTAGAGTTACTTTTATAATTTATTTCTGACTTTCTTTTTTTGTGAAAGGAAAAGACAATATATCAGCTGGTATCTTATCCAGAGGTGTAGACACCTTTTTATGATTAATTCCTGTATCAACATTGACAAATTCATTACTGCACAAAAATATTTGACATTCGATTAGCTGATTGATGTTAGCTCCATTTGTGTTTGGGATGATATCAGTGTGATGGTCAAAAGAAAATGTGGTTTTGCCTAAACCAAATACGCCTCAACTGCACAGCAGAGAAAGAGAAAGATAGATTTGTCACAACGCTGTAGTTTAAATTTTATCTTCTGATAACATCACTGTTTCTTATAGAAAATATATATTTATAAAAAAATCAAGGGCATTAATGTATTATCATTTTTTGAAGCCAGACTGACCGTCTAGTTGAATGGGACAAAACACTATCCAATAAAGTTACTTATATCTATATTTTAATCTTTCATCTAAATGCCTTAGTTGATCTACAATTGTAGAAAAAAAAAGTAAAGAAAATTCTAATTTTAGCTTGTGGGTGGGAAAAAGAAATCATAAAAGGAAAAATAAACTTTCATTAAAATAAGCGATATTTTAATTTATTTCATAAAATAAAAGTCATATTCAATTTATATTAAAGTAAGATATAATCTATTACTAACATCCTAATAAATTAACAGCTAATGATAAAAGAATCAGTTAATATTTCAATGAACTAGTATTTCTCTTAATTTATTGAAGCTAAATAAATGTATTTTGATATAATGTTATCAGTAGGAGTTTTTAGAAGTCAAAATATTTTAATCTTAGGAGAGCATGATGGATTAGTGGATAGTGGCTGGGATTGAGGAATTGGAGAGCTGAGTTCGAATTCCAGTCAAATCCATTACATTCAATTACATGCTAATACCCTTGGGAAAGGTATTAATTCTCTTCTCCTCTCCCCAGGGTAAATAGCAGGACAGACCAGTTCTGTAGTCTCGGATGGCAACTGGTCTACTGCAAAAAGAAATCTGCCTTGTAAGTCATGTATCGAATGATACATGATTGCCTAATCATGTATCATGCATGGCATATAACTTACTGATATTTAAATCTTAAAGGCCAAATAGATATATATATTTCTTTGTTCAGTTGATACACACTAATATATTAAAAATATAAGTCCGATATAATCATCATAAACCCTGTCTGATAAGTGTATACCAAACACATGCATCACAGCCAAATGTGTACAATATAGTGACAGGTTTTGATATAAAATACACAAACCTTGCAAGCAGGGCCTAGTTAGAGATGCCATTAAGTCAGGTAACCTAGTTCACTCAGACAATCTCCAGTTGAGAATGTTCCCAAGTATCTAAATGTGATACATGTTGCCTTGGCAGTTTTATCCTTCAAACATAAAAAAACAACCCTTTCGACACTTGACCATGATGCTCCCCAGTTACTCCCACTCATGAACAGATGTTGTATAGCTGCCTTATGCTGGGAAATCAATGATGCCAATTTAATTATAATGTTTTCTCTCTCTTGTTTTGGGTTGCAAAATGTTTTGGTTCAGAGGTAAATGAATCAACACAGATAATTATACTTACCTAGTTTTATTAACGTCAAATGTACTAACCATCCAGTGGGGGTTGTTCCCCCTCACTGGGGAGCCTTTTTAGACACAAATGTGAACACATCTACATTGATTAACATGTAAGAACCAACTTGACTACTGAAAAACCTTCCTCTGTCTATCATTCTCATGTGGACTCAGCCAATCAAAATTGACTCATTTGTTTTGTTTTTCATCTGACCTCAAAGATCAACCTCAGGAAGTTGGAGCAGCGATACACTTCCTCTAAAAGAACCCCTATGCAACCCATTCAGATTTGACAACACTTCTTCAGAGGAACAGAACTATCCCTGTTCAAGTATAATTCATTTTTATTTTCTTAAATATTTTAATGAAGAAATTTTATCAGTAAAAGCACAAATAGTTTTGTCTTAATGTCCTACTTTCAAAGCTAAGTCATACTTGTGGCTTCCATGAGATTCTGATGGCGACAATTGATGGATATATAATCCTCCCTAATATATGAGCAGTGGTAAGTTGGTAAGTCTTCAGGACTTTGTCTAACTTGATATTGCCTGAGATTTTGTTGGTATATGTTCCCTCCCTTTTCCTGACAGGACTGAGAACACTTATCATCACCATTAACACCACCACCATCATCATCATCATTATTATTTCTTCTTCTTTGATTTCTGTTGTATAATAATTTGCTTCTGGGTCCCAACCAGAGATCTAAGATCAGAAATTTAAAAATCTAAATGGCGCAGCCACTCATATCTGAGGATGTGAATCTACTAGGGTGGCTAGCTGTTCCCTGTTGCAGATGCCTGCGTAGGCAAATTTTTTCAACACCCACAGAGATCACCTGTA